>NJRL01000045.1:168985-215582 GCA_003063815.1 Aphaenogaster rudis
AGCATTTTTTTTCTATGTACTATCATATATTTAATTCCCGTTTTACTGCTATATCTCATTGTATTTCAAGAACGTATCCATTATTAGCCAACGTGAATAAATATATACGTAAGAGATAGAGAGGGAGAGAGAGAGGGAGAGAGAGAGAGAGAGAGAGAGAGAAAACGGCAACAGAGATCAGGGCTCGATGAGAGAGGCCACGAAATGTGGCTGGAATGCCGCCACTCACCGATCATTCGGTAATGGCTACACGTGTATACCATAACGGCCACACGCCGCATAACCCAGACCGCCACCTTCGTTCGTGCCACTCATCCTGTTGCAATATGCGCGAGTTATGCGCCTCGTGTCTAAACGTTTTGCGATTTCGATAGATCCATCCGATTTCGGTACGTTTCCAGGCGGAAGTCCAGATTCTATCCGTGCGAAGTGGCACTTTGGCAATCGGAGTGCGCTAAGTGGATGAGGATGCGGTTGTTGGATGGTTCAACACACTATATCGTACGATAGGAATGGTGGATTTGTCGATAAACGAAGTAAACTTAAGATCTTTACTACTAAGGCAAGAATCGACCAAAATTGTCGAGATCGAATTTTTATCCTGAATAGCTTTTGTGTAGCGATGTAAAACTCTCGTACAACTTTTAATACGGCTGCAAGAGATAATTTTTAGAAATATTCGTGATTGTGTGAAACAGATTTAAACAAATTTAAAGTTACCAAACACACGTTTTATCTCGGGGATAAAACAATAAAATAGAAAAATGTTTTCTCGTTGAAAAGTTCATTTTATCTGTATAGTGTAGAATCTCTAAATACTGTTACGCGTCTAGGGGGCTGCATATGCGGCCGTTGGCCGCACGTCCTCGGATGGAGGGGTAATCTCGGTAGGATAGTCTCGCTTTTCGAGCTTGCGAGAGGTCGGCCGGCGTGCGTGCTCGCTTCCGAGAGCGTTTGCAAATTTATGGAGCTGCGAGAAGCGTATCCTGCGCGCGTCCGCGCGACGCTGGTCGGGAAATTATTATCGCCTTCCCGTGGTTGAATTACTTCTCCGTCGACATGATACGTCATATCGTATGCTGATTGCTCGTCGAGGTCGATCTTCGTTCCGCTGTAATAATTAGACGACTTATACGAGAAATGCGCAACCGCCTCTATTACTGAATTATTGAGATGATAGGATATTAGCATAGAATGTATTAGGATAGAATGTATACGTAACATGTATACAAATTATTCGAATGATGTCCAAAATGGCACAAGATACTACACAACTTTTGCAACTTGTTTAACTGTTATTAATTTGCTATCATGAAATATTACAGCGTTAAATGGTTAATCATAAAAAATGGATTAAATATCCGATTGACTCCCACGAGTGAGAGTGTGCTATGCTTTAAATGTTCGATTCAAACAGTATTCAAAGAGGGTCACGTGAATTATTCGAGAGGCGATTAGATCGACCGCAAAAGCTCGCTTCGCGGTATTACCGGTGGAGAATACGAAATACGGGCATAAAACCGACGTAAGGGATACAACAGATAGTCCTTTAGCATGCAAAGTAGATAATCGTAGATATGAGATAAGTAGATATAAAAAATTATGAAAAAGACACGGTTAAATTATTTTATCATTTCGTAAGAGTCACAAACGCTATAAAGAAATTTCCTAAGAGAATACGTTGTTCAAAAAATTCTCATGTTTATATACTTAAAAAATATGCATTGTGTGTAAAATAATACTGATCGAATCAAAATCATATTTACGTTTACGTCGGACAGAGACGCAATACTTAACTTGGTCGCACTTTAATCTCACTTAAGAACTTTAGGGATTTCCGATATAAAAATTTTCAAACCTTCTCTCTTCATAAAACCCGATACCAGATTACCGTTATATCGTCGCTCCGGCGCGGCGCGGCGACTCGAGCGACGTGAAATATTCGCGCGACGATTAGATCGCGCGAGGCTCGCGCGCCCGACGTGCTTTGTCTCGCATTAATGGCCACACGCCGCGGGATTTTTCCGTTTCATGATGCAAGAAGGCGGGCATAGGACGCCCATAGACACGGGGCACGTAAACCGGGCGAGCGTGGCTCGCCGCCGCCGCCGCCGCCGCCGCCAGGGCCCGGTCGCGATGTATCTCTTCCACCTCGCGAGTAAGGCCGAGCGGAAGTAATCGTTTTAACGCGCAATGGCAGCGATCGTTAAGTACGTGCGGGTCCGGCGTTACGTCAGTCGGCGATCGCGCACACGCGATCGAGCGGGGACTACCTACGTATTCCGCGCGGCTACGCCTCGGACACATTGCGCCCGACCCACGCGCCCATTGTCTTCCCTTTCGGAGACAGACGGCGCGTGACGTAAGGGCGAAGGACAGAGAGAGAAGGAGAAAAAGTTAGAGTTGGCGTTAGAGAAAGAGCGGAGACGAGAGAACCGGCCGTACGTGCGGATACATTTCATCGGTAGAAAGAATCCGCCTGGAAATTATAGGCAGATATACGCGGATATACGTAGGACGCGAGGCGATCGCGAAGGGTATATCAAGATCTAACGTCGCGACGCGAGAGAGAGAGAGACTCCCATCGGCGGCGCGGCACGCGGGGGAACAAGCGGGGAAGGACGTGAGAAAATAAAGCACGCATTGATGATAAATCGAGGCATGGGCGGCCGAGTCCGAGCCAAGCCGATCGGTAAAACAATGTTCGCAGATGCGGCGGAACGCTCGTGGTAGCGGGACTGGCCTTACGTAGTAACCTTGATCGTGGATCATAAATCCCGTAGGCACGGAGAACGGCAGGAATCATTGTACGAGGTAACGCGGATTCCTCTGATGCGCGATATTGTCTTGATACCAACCCAATGGACCTTTAAGTAGCGACGTGAATATATCTTGTGATAAACACCGACTTTTAATCTATCTTTTTTGCCAAGAAATGTATAATTGCTACTTGGAAGCAATTTCGAAATTAAATTTTCGATATCTTTGTACTTAAGAAGTTCTCTCTACTTCTGATAATAGCGAAGAATGGTGTCTCGAGCAGAAAATTATATTTGCAAACTGACACTTTAATATTGGTGACTTTGCGTTAATTATAAGAAAATTACTAACTTTTATGTACGCGAGTTTGTTGCATATAAAATGATTATCTAACAATAAGTTGTACTCATCCAGTTGGACCTTCAAATACGATCAGATATTTTTATATATTCATTAGTACACAGAGAAAATTTTATATTAAAAATTACTATGTATGGCAGTAGCCGTGGACCATGCTGGAATTATAAAAATTTTTACTATGTTTTCACAAAAGAGTTTCATAATTATTAATATAATAACATAGTACAAATTTTTATAATTCCAGCAATGGTCCACGGCTACTGCTATACAATAGTAATTTTTAATACAAAATTTTCTCCGTGTATATTATAATATACATCACATCGTTCATCGATGTACATTTACATTTATATTTAACACCTGACTCGATGTTGGGCAAACAAAACTCTCAGTTCTGTCGTTTATAGGTCGAAGAAGAAATCGCGATAAACCTCACTGCCTCTTGATGAGATCACGCGAAAATTCTTTAAGAAGAGTTTCGGAGCACGATGTCAATGCTGCGATACGTCGCACCTACACGGCCTCGATTTACGTATGTACACGGATCGTGAGCGCGGGATCGCGAGAGACGAGAGGCAAGAGACGAGACGAGACGAGACGCGGCGAATCGTATTCCGCGGGTCTCACGGCTCAGCCTCGACGTGAATCATGCCAGTTCCGGTCCGACCCACGCGTACGTGTCCCTGAAACAGCCGGTCTCGCGCTCGTCTCGACGCATCCCTCCGGCCTGAGTGCTCGTCTCGATTACGGCCGCAGTTTGGGAGGAATTTCGTCAGACGAGTTCTCACGCTTTTTTTTCTTCCGCGAACACGACGCGACGCGTACGACCGTTTTATCAGCGTGCTAAAGCGGATCTTCCGTCGTTGTCACCGATCCGCTCACGGTGACCCGCGTTTCTAATTTTAGATATCTATGTCTGGCACACCATTTCTCGATATTACGTGCATTGATGACGATCGCCTAGAAACTGTTTATGCAAAATAATAAATGTACACTCAGAGAAAAAAGTCGTATCAGCAACTAGAAATTTGTGGACAAATAGCGCAACTATGTGCTATAAAGTTGCAGTAACAACAACAAATGAGTTATATGAATTAAAAAAACATAGTAATATTAACCATTTATAGTAAATCGTTGGATAAACTACATATTTGTCTAAATATTTGTCTAAACTGGAAAAATGTTGTCATAATATCTTACTTGTATGAAGTCTATATAACTGTGTAATTATAGTTGAGTCGCTATTTCACTATCAATTAATAGTTCACAAATGTAGGTTAGCGTGACTATATTTTTATAGTATTCAGTACTACTTTAGTTCCTATTACTTCGTAAAACTAGCTGTAACTACTTAAATTTCAGAGTTGCCAAATTATAGTTGCCAGAACTATTTCGTTTTCTCTCAGTGTACGATTGTTTGTCAAAAATTAATCCAAATTCGTCCCAGTTTAATAATGTAACAATTTTCAACGTTAATTGACATTATCATAAAAGCGTGCATTTTATTAAAATGTCTTTCTAGGTAAAAAATAATTTTATCTCCTTTTGTTATACGATTCTTACAGCAAACGAATTCTTTGGCTATTTCGTGAAGAAATTGCTGGATCATCTGTCCATAAGTTGGGACAGCGAAGTAACGAACGGGTTAATTCTCACGCTGACGGTCTTTCGTGTAGAACGGAGACGGTACGTACCATCCAATTACGCCTCGGTCTCGTGCGCGTAAGCGTCATTTAATCGCAACCTACGTGACTAGTGGGAATCAAGACGTTAACTCCGATATAAGACACGAAATAGACACTCCGCCAAGAAGCAAAACGAGTACACGCACATTTCTCGTTCTCCTGTATCATTCGGTATGACAGATTACGACTCCGCAATTTTGTCGTTGCTTATTAACCCTTGGGAAGTCACAATTGATCTCACAGATACATGGAAAACTTTTTCTTAAAACATGGAAAAAGAAATAAGAAACGTGGACTAATTGTAAGTAAACTGCTTTGCCGTTACCATTCCGGGAATATTTCAAACAAACTATGTGAACAAGCTTGAGTCGAATTGTTTTTACTCAGTTTTCTATGTTTTTAACCAGAAAAACAAGTGTAATCAATTTATGAATTCATGTATATCTTATTGTTAGTTGAATAATTCCTGACACATTACCTTCCTCAAAAGTTTCAGCATCGCGATCTCTGCAGAGTTAATCGTAAACTACCCCATCGGTGTCTGTTGAATGCCGATCGAATGCTGTATCATCGAATGAAGCGAGTTTTTCGAACACTGTGAAATGTAAGCTGTGATCTCAAGGTCGATTTTTTATATACGGACATGTTACAATCGTGAATTTAAAGCTCGAGAGGAGAAAGATACACTTCTTTCTCGCACGCACATGCACGGTGTAAAATTTATTATATTCGTCCCCGTGCAGATTCTTCGGTGGATCATTGTGATATTCAAACCTTTTCCTCTCATAGCTCTTCCTCGATTGGGAGATGAAATAAATTTCAATATACGCGAGGTTTTATGAAACACGAACCCGTAGTACTTCTCTCGAGTCCGCAATAAACTTTCGACCAGTGTTTGCGATACATTTCATACCGCGGCTGCCGAAACGCTTTACCTTCATTTTACGACGCGGTCGGGAACGTAAATTGATTCTATAACAAATATGAATAAAACAAAACGCTGTATTGACAGTCATCGGTATTATTTCCTGGTACATTTAAAATCAGCCATGGGCCGCCGTTGGCATGAATCGAAATATTTTAATAACATTTCAGCAATCTTTAAACATAGAACCATTACGACGACGCGTATTATTTCGAAATTAATCGTATTACAAGAGATATTTTTTCAATTTTACATAAATGTTAATCATTATAATCATAATAATAATTTTAATTTTAATCATTTGTTAATTTCTATTTGACCGTATTTAATTTCAATGAAGCGTATGATATTTTATAAAAACGATCGCGACCTTAATTTAAAATTCTGGTAATAAACAGAATACACAGTGTGATATAAAATTTCAAGAAAAATATTTATAATATATCATTGTTTTCTAAATTTTGATCTCAGAATTGTAGGTAATAATACATAATTCCATGAACGATCTATGCATATCCGTCACTCTTAATTTTTAAAAGCACAGCCACGTGTGGAAATTCACCTCGAGGGAATTTTATTCTCTGACTGTGACAATATCATATGTTCTCAAAGTATCTATGTCCTTAATACGTCTGTCGCTTTAGATATCCGTCTACTAGTAATAGCTACCTTTATTACAAAAGTGTCAGTTCACTCTTTGTGCCACATAGATAAGAAAATAGAAGCGCTTTCTATCTAAATTATTCATTAAAAGCTGCCATGATATTTACTCGTTATTTCTCAACTCTCTTTTATTTTTACGTTATCGTTTCAAACTTATTAAAAATAACCTTGTTACGTAGTTGTAGTTTATCGCATTACTTGCACGCTATGTTAAGCCAACCTTTTATTAGGATCTTGGGGGGGGGGAATTACGTTAAATGAATATTTTGAATGTCAATCAATCGTAATTCAGTAAGGCCATATGTCTTAAGAGAGCTCGCGAATGGGTCTTGAGCAATCGCTCCGCTTTCGTCACGAGGCCAAGGCAGTCACAAGGGGGACACAATACAACAGGCGCTCTGACGGGACACGCGTACCCTGTTATAAGGACCCCCACACGCCCTCTCGAATCCATAGGGCTCGTAATACGAGAACGGGACTTTGTGCCACGTAATGCTGGCGCAGCACGGAAGTCGCAGGCGTTCCTGTTGGAACGTGAACTTCCAGCCCTCTCCCCCTCTTTTGGAATGGACCTGTGCGGGCAGGAACTGGATCCCGAACGACCGGAAGAGGATCCGGAACGGCAGAATAGCGGCGGCGGTGAAGCAAACGAGGGATATTTTATTGAATAATTTGACAACGATTGTCCGAGGAACGTGCGAGTGTGTGACGTGGATCCTTTGTGATTTTTACACTCCTCATTGTTATGAATAACTGAAAAATTGCAGAAGAATGAAGGCAATGAAGAAGGCAACTGCGGGAAGAAAATTACTGCACAATAGTATCATTAAAGTGGACATTTTCACTGAATCTCTGCGAAAACAAGTTCTTACTTTATAACTTATGTCTTATAATTAAGTCATTGAACAGCTCATGATATTTCTTTTACTTCGAGGAAGCTCTATAAAGATATTTAGGATAAAATCATCTACTTTGTACCAACACCTTAATTCTATAAGGAAGGAATTAAAAAAATTTATTTTCACTCTTAAATAATTAAGTTGCACGAAAGCATTGAGTATGCCAGAATGTTATTTTTCCATCTCTTGCTATCATACTTAATTACTCAATTATAACATGATCGTTTATCTCTATCTGCGGCAGTTATTCCCGATGTTGAATGAAACGCTGAGCTGCGCGTTTCTTAATTGGTTTTGTCGCGATAACTTTCAATAATTGATAAAAGAGAATAATGAAAGAATCGATAAATAATCGACACACTTTGTTTGCGCGGATGCCATTCGCGATTACGCACATATCATCGCTGGAAAACCGTTGTCGGGAACTTCGTTATTACAGGATATCGAGCGTCGCAGACGCGAGAGATCCGATATTTTTCCACGCTGAAACTCTCGCCGCCGCTTCTATTAATTACGCGGCTGTCGTTCGCCGGCGGTAGCGGTAGCGAATCGCGCGATGCCGACGCCGATGCGCGAGCGTCGTTAATTTTCCAGGACCGATTTTCCCGCGATTCGACTCGAAACGCCGAACGTTCCGAATCGCCTCGCCGCATCGCGCGCCGGTTCGCCGAACGCGCCGTTTTTCACTCTCGGCTGCCGCTGTTCGGCGTGCTCCGACGGGCACGCATGTGTGCGCGTGACACGGCCCACGATGGGGTGGTATCTCGCCCGCGGCCCTTTTTTCACGAAAAATCGCTGACGAAGACGAAGAACCGCAGGCAGTCCGATAGAGCGTGAAGGCGCGATAACGCGCCGTTGCTCCTCGGTTTCGCGTGTCGGTCTCGCGCGTACACGCATGAAACGCGCGTGATTATGTTAAAGGTGCGTGTGTAAGCGACAGAAGAAACGATTGAGCAGAATATTCCAGAATTTTGGAAAGCTGCTGCGATATTGAAAATCGAGTCTCCGCAATATATCAGATTGGTAGTCTGAGTTTCTACGAGAAGTCTGTACTGTAATAGAAAATTTTCATCAAAAACTGAATTATTATTCGATCTTAAAACTATAAAAGTTGTAAAAAAAATGGCAATCAATTAAATCACTAAAGTAAGGCTTTATATTTATGCAACCTAGATTTCATAAATATCCTATATGTGTCCAATTAGAGAGTATTTTTGCTATAAAACGTTTTAAAGTAAAATTTATATGAAGATTTCAAAAACAAGGTTGGCGCTGTGACCTGTCGTAAAAATAATATATTTCGTCTTTTTGACAATTTTTTGCGACTAGTATCTATAGCTGTTCGCTTGCTTTCTTGTCGGAAACTAGTCGATGATTCGTATCCAGAGAGAGGAAGAGGCAGAATGGGGACTGAAGGGGGACCGAAGGACATAGGATGGCATCGGGATAGTGCGGCAAATTTATGTCCAATTTAGTGGTGGATTCGGAAGCGGCGAGCGAGCGAAATTTTCGCACGGAGATTTCAGCCCGCACGGGCAATAAACCTTCGACCAGCCGAGCGGGTATGCGCGACTAGAAAGCCGTGCATGTGCGAATATACGTGCGTGACGAGATAGAGAAAAAGAGAGAGAGAAAGAGAGAGGGGGAGAGAGAGAAGGGGGTAAAGAGAGAGAGAGAGAGGAGAAGAGTGAAGAGAAAGAAGAGAGAAGCGAGTAGGGAAAGAGGGTTGAGAACACTGAGTGACGGGGGCGCATGGGGGTAGGTTGAAAAGCCGACAAACGCAATCGGGATTGAATATCGAAGAGCGTGGCGAGCGGGTATTTTCGCGAGTGCATGTGCAGACATATTTAGGGTGGATCCGATTCCGGTTGGGAAACGTATTTTCACGGTTTACGTCGCCGGACTGAATGGCGACTAAATGCATTTGGCTCTCGTTACAACGCACGATCAGGAAGCGGTGGAACTTTTCAAATATTTAACGTTACACGCACAAATACCCGAATATTTGAATATCTGAGTACCATTAATCAAATATGAAAATTTTTGGATATTAACGTAATATTGAAATAACGGTAAAAGGGAACATCCGGGTTTAAATATTATGTTTTCACCTGTGCTCGACTCCGAGACTTTATTTTATTATCGAAAATAATATCGCGCGACAATAATATAGCGAGGCTTCTTTTTCTGTTCTTTCTATTTGACGGTGTGCTATCTCGTGATTCAAGCGGATACGGAGACGCAGTTGAGACGTCGAAAAAACTGAGAAAAGAAACAAAGAAGGAAGGAAGGAAGGAAGGAAGACGAGTAGTTTTCTTGTTTCTGAGCTATAGTCTGCTTTCTGAAAGTAAGGGAGAGAGACGTATAGTTTTCTCTTCTTTCTACTTCACCATTACACCACATTCGTGCACTCCGGCGTGACGGTTGCAACCAGAAAGTGCCAGACTGCCTCGTCAGATCCCGTCGCCGCTGTTTTGTCCTCGTTAGGTGACTGCCTCTCTTCGCTAATGAATCCTTTTCGTAATTAAACGGCAGCGAAGCGCAATCTCCAGGGGAGACTTCTTTAATTAACGACAATTAACGGCGGCAACGATTACGAGGCGCGGAAGATGACGAGAACGACGGTGGTGGCTGCGCGATGCGATATGCATGCCTCTTGGTCTCTCTCTCTCGCTCTCTTTCTCTTTCTCTCTCTCTCTCTCTCTCTATCCTGTTGTTGATCCCCGCTCATTTAAATTGTCAACGACGACTTCGCGCGTGCTTCGACTGCAAGAGAGGCCACCTATTTCCCGCGCAAAAGTCGACCGTCACCACACAGATATTTAATGATGCAAATGCACCGTCACGTTGCAACTACTGACGCTGCAACTGTTCTAATCCGATATCCCTAATTCTTTTTACTTCAGCAGATACGTGACAGTCAGGATACGGGAAAAATTATCAAGTTTGGAGTTCAGAGAATCAATATGCACCTGTTATAAATTCCAAAACTATTTTTTGTTAATAATAAACCTTAAAAGAATATTGTAACTCCACAATTCACGTGTGTGTATTTATTTAATACAAATTATTTTTATCTTTGTCGTAATTGCGCGCGTGATCAACAAGAAAGTTGCGAAAATGAAAAATTATTGTACCTACAAATCTGAAATGAAAAACTATGGTACAGTCCTAAAATTCTTACAATATTTTGCAGTTACAATATTTTTTATTGTTGATGTCAACGTGATCTTTGCAAGTTTACAAAGTATCTACGAACTACCTAATCTTCCAATAACATATATATCACACGAAATTGAGGAGAATCACAACTATTTTAATAGCAAAACATTGATAGAGAAGTTAGTCAACGTGGCATATTATATTTTGTATCTTCTCAGATTTCGCATTCTCGGGAATTTAAGAAAAGAGCAATGTTAGCGTAACGAGCAAACGTATTCCGAGTGTATAAACGGGATTGTCGTTGAATATTTCCCTGCTCGTATACCAAGAGGATATATACGTTGCTCGCGTATATCCGGTGGACGACACGGAAAAGCGATCGATCGCCTCGTGATCGCCTCTCTCGAGTACGTATTCAGGGGCGCAAAGAGATCTCTGCGATGCCTCCATCGGAGGCGGCACTTTAACCGTCCCCCGGATCGGTGCACGTCCGCAGGAATAGCGATCCTGCGGGAATAGCGTTGGGAATATCCAAAACGGACTGTGTTGGCGGCCGCGCATCGGATTTATGGTGTAATGCAAATTTATCGGAATTTTATTCACCCCCTCCTTCCACCGCCGATCCTTTCCTTTCTCCTTTTCCCGTCTTTCCGCCGGTCCGCGCTCGCTCGCGACGCGAAGGAGACGACGGCGCGGGGTCGGGACAGAGGAAAGGACGAAGTAGAGACGGCGGCGGATCCAGGTTCTTAAAAAAAATCGCGATTTCTCGTAAATTATGAGTGTCATCAATTTCTATCTTGGTCTCATTGCGTCCGCCATAGCGGTACGTTACCACCGTTGTCTCCCTCTATCTCTCGGAGTCGAGAGGAGCGCTACAGAGGCACACGGGAAAGAAAGCAAGAAAGGGCGGGAGACACGAGAAAGGGAGGGCCACCGGCACGGCGGCCGTCGCTTTATTATACCCCTGCTCTACCCTCCGTTCCTTCGTTCCTTTCGGTGTCCCGCAAGAACCGTAAAAGCGCTGCGCCGAAGAAATATTACGAGTGCGATTTCATGGCGGCCGGCTGCACACTGACTTATATACACGGTAGTAAGAATGATCTCTCTCGAAAGACGGGTATTGGACGTATATCACCGGGATGCGGATACTGATCATAGGGCTTACAGATACACACGTGAAACACCTACGACCGCGTAATGCACCGGCTGAGATGTATCGGCTTGTAAAATATCTTTTGTACACTACCGCAGCACGCGGCGCAAAGACGGAACGACCGTGCGACAAATTACTAGGATCGGAACGGCAATAAGGACGAAAAATTTCTCTCTTTTCTCAACTCTATTATGATCACGTATTTTGTTGCGATAATAAAAACATTAATATTAGATATTTAGCTGCAATTATTTGATGTCGCTGAATTTAATACGTTTGTGCCAACTCAGCAAAATTATATAATTCCTATTAAAATATAAAAAAAAAACAAAAACTATTTAATAAGTACAGTTAATTCATTGCAAACGAATTCCAGAAAAATGAAACAGTAAGAAATTTAATTTACATGTACTTGTTCAGATAATTATTTGAGATTCTTAGTTTAGTTGCCAGGATTTTCATACATGCGAAATGGCGAATTGTTGAAGTTCTTTGAGAACACTGACGGAACAGACGAAACTTTTAGCAAAAGCTAAGCAGCCGTAGCAAAGCTACAAACAGCGAGATATAATCGCACGCGCACGCTTTTACCTGTCTTTAGACTAAAGCCATTAGAGAGCACGACAAGAATTCATCAATACGAAGCTAAGAGCATCCAAAGGACACAGAACAATAAGTAATTAAAGTACTTATTAACTATTGCGATCTCGTTCGAGTGGTCATTAGAGCGTCTAGAGCTTAAATTACTTCCAACATCCAAATTTCTGTCATCACGAATATCTATTTGTGAATTCAGAGCTCTCTTACTTGGCTTCATCTCTAGTCAGCTAAGACGATCAGTCCTCTAAGAAGTTAAGACGATCAGTTCCATAGCAAGTTTCTCTATCTAAAGGCCTGAATGTTGGAAACAACTTAGCTTACGATCCTCACAATACTTTATCGTCCTCGCATGGTTAGAGACGCCTCGATACCAGAAAACATCTCCGCAGCTCCGTTGCTCACGTTGGAGAAAATCAAATATCTCTCCAGGAGGCTTCACGTTGTGAAAAGCACTCCATCCGGCATTATCATCCCATTTGCATCATCCTGTTTGCGGAAAAAAGTTCTCTGCGCACCTTCTTACTTCGGGGGAAGCTAGAGATATAGCAAAAATAACTCCCGCGGAACCCATAAAGTCTCTATCGCGTGAGCCTCTAACCAGACAACGAACAAATAAGACACTTAGTGAGTATTATAAGCAAGATTTTCTTAGTCTTTTGATTTTTAAAAATAATTGTCTCAAAAGTGAATTGCATAATAAAATTTAAAATAAAATATTTAAAAATAAATGAAGAGTAAGATTTTATATAAGGTAAATGTCCCTATTTGTGACCATGTAAGATTCTCGCATAAGTTAATAAGAAAAGAAAGTACTCTAGAGTGATTCAAATCAAGAAACAATTATACCGCACTCAAGATTAATCATTTTTGTATCGAAAAACTTGGTTCACTCGAGTTTTGAACATAATCTAATAAATATCAAAAGAGAAATTGCAGACTGAGTAAATGTATGCATTTCTGACCGTCTGATTTAATTTTGACCCTATTTGTGACCGCCGTCTGTCCCGGTTTGTGATCGGTGCATCAGATCGAATGTCTCTGTTAGTGACCGGTACATTATTAGATTCAATGCCCCGGTTAGTGACCAGTAACATTAGATCGAATGTTTAGTGAACGGCAGATTAATTTTCGATCCTGATGAAGTAAAATAGAAGAAGTAATTCTTACTGAATTAATTCTCTACATTCGAAATGAAATATTTCAGCAAAAAAATCGTACTGTTAAAAATCAAAATTTATTTTCAAGATAAAAACCAGTATTTTATAAGATGCTATTGGAGTATTTTTAAGATAAAAATTGTTCTATTACTAATAATAAGATAAATATGGCCAAAATCGCTATTTTTTGTCTATTTTAACCCATTTATTTCGGAAACTTGACGTGACAGAGTAATTTTGCGGTCAGATTCGGATTCTGTGAGCAAAATTACGTAAGAAACGATTTTTGTTTCCCAGAACGCACAAAAAAGTTAAAATTTTGCAGGCCTGTGTAATTAGATTATTATATTTGTTGTCTTCTATTTAGCGATGAATGGTCAAGTGACCTCGTTAGAATAAAATATTTTATTGTATTTGATAAAGAAATCACTTAATAATTGAACAAATAAGTAAGTAATTTGAAGCCGTGCTCACAAATCGGTACAAAACACACAATGTCCCAATTAGTGACTTAACCTGAAATGATAACGTTGTCGTTAGAGTTTTGCTTCGAGCATACATCGAATATTTTTCCGTTTACTCGTACAAATGCAACTCACACTCGTCTAGAAGTGTATGAAAATCGGTATTAATTATGTTTTTTTTTTTTTTTTTGAAAAAAGCAGCGAAATTTACTCTTATGACTAGTTTTCTTGAGTCAGTCACAAATGGAGGCATGCGTGTTGTGTTGGGCCTATTTGTAACGTTCGCCTATATACTCAAAATTATCAACCTTTTTTGGAATCCACGCGAATAGCACAATACTCATTAATCACTCACTGATGGTTTTGCGCAAATGGCCACATGAGCACCTTATTTCACATTTTCACGAGTATTTCTTAGTCAAATATCATTGAAATCATGTATCAAACCGTAGCTTATTAATCGCAAAGCATAATGAATATTCTTTTTGAAGATGAATAACTTAAAACTTCTGATTAATTTAATAAAAGTCCGCGAGTGATCACAAATAGGGTCATGGTCACAAATAGGGACGTTTACCTTATATCTTTTTATACATTTAAAAGTTTGCTTTAGAGTATCGATTTCAAAAAAATACTTCTAATCACTTGTATATATACATATATATTAATATTTTCATTAATTTGAAGCTGATTCACAGTAATATTTAATTTCAGTATGTTAATGTTTTATATTAATTTTTTAGTTTTATATATAAAGGTTTTATTAATATTATATATATATATATATATATATATATATTAATATTATATTTAAATTTATCTTTCAAAAGCAAAATTTCGCGAAATACATAGGACGATTTCGACGTGCCGGAGTGTTTGTAGTTTTATTGATATCGTCGGTCCACGGGCTTTCCCCGAACCCATAACTTCGAGTTTTTAAACTCGGGATATACTGCAAAGCAGTTACTACGGAGTCACAAAACGGCCGCTCCAGCTAAAACGGGCAAATCCTCGAAGGGACTACGGTGATTTTCCAGATGGACGAAGTTTTAAAGCACGGGATGGTACGCGTCTCGGTACGACAAGTGTTTTCCGAAAGCCAACAAGGAAAAGTCTGCGTAATCCCAACGGTTCTCCTCCCCAAAGTTAACTAAAATTTTCTGGCTCTCTGAATACACCGTGATATCAAACGTAGCATGTTAAAATGCCAACGGAAAAATTATAAAAATATGAGTTGTGAAATCGTGACGTACATAAACTACATTCTCTTGATGAATTTAGAAAAACCTTTGGGATGATCGCTCGTGTATTCTATTGGTTCGATTTTTTCTCGCCACCGCGACAGAAAATAACTCCGCAGCCACAATTCGCTTGTACATGCGGTAACAATGATTCGAAAAAAATGTATCACAAAAAGAACATGTACTATCAATTTAATTAAGCACTACGCGGCGAATTCGTTATTAATTGAACCAGCAGGTCCAATTAAAGGAAACAAAGGTGTGCGAATGTTTGTGCGTAGACATTTTTACAGCCCCTTTTTGCCGCAAATCGATATAAAGCAGAGTTTCCGCAACCACACTTGCCCACGCAAGCTCCCCCTCACACTTATACCGCTATTTTTCATACTTTAAAAGCTTAATCCCACGAATTTATGAATTCTGTGCTTCCTGTACCCTTCTCTTTCTTTCCCTTCCGTCTCTTTTTTCTCAGCACCGTCTATCAAGATCGCTATTCCTCTGGAAAGAATAAGATAGTCGAAAAAAACACGTAACCAGGAGAAAATTATTATTCTTCAGAGTCGGAAACTAATAATTCCGGGTTCTATCAGTGGTGTGGAAATAAAAAGAAGTGTTCAAAAAGAAAAGAAAGAATACTTCGTTAACATGTAATTTTATTATATCATTATTCAAATCTACATCACGCGACGCATGGCTTTAAAACAATTCATCGAACATTCTTAAATAAAATTATTTAGCGAGATTCCTTGGTACATAGCAGCTTGAAGCTAAAGTTTCCACATACATTCATCTTTTCGCGATGCCTCAGATGCAGATGTCGGCGAGACAAACGCAGATATAAAATGTTCGCGACAATGAGTACTCGTCGTGATTCCCCTAGGTGCGATCTAAATTACGAGTCTCGTGGATAATGCTGACGAGAATCGCGAGAACAGGTTACGTCTCGAGCCCGGCGTAAAATATAAAAGACAGCATCGATCGGCTTGCACGACTGTTCCGGGGGGTGCGGCCGTCACTTTTTCATTCGGGATTATCGCGACTGCCGTAGCGCGAGCCTTTGAAAAATTAGCCGGCAGCCTCCCCTCCGTTCTAGGATCAGCGCCAGCTTTTTTCCCCATGCGATATAGCGGTCACAAAAGGGCGGACGGAGACAATAAATGGGATCGAGAACTCGCGGAATACTCCATTTACCTTCGTTCTCTTATCGCGTCCCTTCTCACTCCACCCTCCCTGTCTTTATATTTTTCGTAAATGCGGAAAAGCCCAGACCAGCTTGCGGAAGAGCAAAATGATACAAAGTTAGCGAAGTATATACTAATAACATTAACTGTAATCAATAAAATCGATGTGGTTATTTAATTTAATATTCTAGTAAAAAAATAAATTACAGAACAATATTGAAAGTATTTAATATTTATTTTTCTCAATTGTATTATTTTTCACGTAATAATCCATTACTAGTGTCGGGAGGAGAATTAAAAGGACTTATTACATCTCTGACTTTTATAGATTTCAATTTCATTAATTACATTGAAGTATTTAATATTTCTCACAGTTCCTAGGAGAGATACACATTATGAGTATATCCTGTAATTTAAAATTTTTCACTCGGTCACTATTAGAATTATTTTCATATCGGGTGAATTTTCTTTGCACTCGTGTAATATTTTTCTAATTTTTCAGATATTCGAAGTTCACTGAATTTCACTGCATACGGCATTGTTGCACCGCTAAGTAGAAATGTGCGATCGTACTGTCGGAAATCTGAGATACTTTATTTTCAATTTGGCAAACGTTCGTTCTATTACATGCGGGCGATTCGTCAATTACGACGTGTCGGAGTAACAATGCGAAGAGAGCCTTGCGATGCTCTCGGCACTTTGGAGCGCAAAAAGGAACGTCAAACGAAGTTGCATCGTTGAGCGATCAGACTGGCTGGCAGCCAAGCTAACAGTTGATTTCGATGCGAGCCACACCGGAATACCGGAGAGCATGGCCGACTGGGAATTGGTCAATGTCCGGGACCACCGGATATTATGCTCCGTTATGGTTGAAAGACTCTCGATAGGTAAAAATAATATGACGATACAAACGTATATCGTATAATTGTGTTCATTATTCAAGTTTTTCAACAATTAAGTTGAGTAATTTTCAAACTTTGTACAGATAGGAATTACACTTGAACTAAACATTGGATAAATATAAACATAACAAAACGCACGTATTTTTCTTATAGAAGAACTTCGTTGCTGCGAGAAAATACTCTATCATGTTTAAATAAAATGGTGAGAATGAATAGAAGTTCAAGTTGCGCGATACCATATGTTTAGTAGACTACGCTCAAGAGTGAATTGCAAACCTTACCGCACTAACGGCATAAAAAATGCAATGGACAGATCCGAAAGGAAGTTGCATTCTAGAGATCCAAACGTTTCATTTCAAACCCAATTCCCGGCAAGCCGCGCGCAACAACGGAACTTGCATCCTTCGACATTCCCCGCGCTGTGTACAACAATGCACCCTGTGTAAGCATTCGATACATTCAGATCCTGATTTCTAATTACTGCAGCCGAGCATGTTAATTAGGAGCTTACTGCCCTCTGCGCTGATTACAATACACAAGTTCTTCTTCCAATACAATTTTGTTCGCTCATTTCTCCGTAACAAGATCGCGATACATTGGTGCATCGAGCGTATACATGCACTTCCGATCGCAAAGATAATAAAGCGATAATATAATGTGGTAGTGTAAAATGGCTAGAAATTTACCGTAATTTAGATAATATATTTGCTGATTCCTCCGCGGAGCGTATTCACGGCGAAATCGTCCGAAATTAAATTATTTATTTAACCATAACGTAGAATACGACGCTAAAAAGGCGAAAGACTGAAATATAGCTGCATCCGCAGTCCCCCCGGATATCTACCGAGAAATGAATAAAGCACATTTACTTTACGACACGGCCCGTAAACGGGGCGCTTATAATGTCCCGATAAAAAGTTACCCCCTGTCCGCGGTAATCGCATCGACCGTCGTTCTTCATAACGTCTCCTCGCGTAAAATATAATCGTGCGACCTGGTGTGACGCAAAGCCGTCTAATATATTAATAGCTGAATTAAAGCGCTCAGTTTTTCGCCCAGACACCGTCAACGTAATTTTTCGCGGATAGTCATCTCGGTCATCGCATTACGCTCCCGGTATACAGATTAATAATTTACTCGTTGTTCAAAATAAAAATACAAAAATTGAAGTAGCAGAAGAATTTAATTTCTATAGCCAGTATATATAAGAAACAGTATCTAATACATTATATTAGAATAAATGTATCAAAAATATGCTTTTCATTACGTTTCTATATTTTTTTCTATTGCACTAATCATGGATACTTAAGGGCGACATTTATCGATCTTTGTTAAATGTTACATGTTGCGGATTTTGGATTTCAATAACAAAGTTTCGTTCATCCTATATTGTACATTGGTAGCGTTCGTATCGAATTCCATGAAGCATTATCTAACCACAGTATCGCTTCGTTAAAATTAGTAGAAAATCTATCCGCTTGTAGTAGAACTCTCGGTTTAGGTCAGAACTCTCGATTCAGAATAGGTCGCTGACTGAACAATAATAATGTTTGCCTCGCGGAATTGCCTATGTATTCACTATCGAAACTCATTTATACTGCTCTACACAAACAGCTAATAATAACATCGATCTAGTTATGCATTACTTGAGAATAGAATGCTCCTGTTTCAATCATAAATTCAATTAGTATTTAACATCCCCTCTCTTCTCTGTCACTCCCTCTCCCCCTCCCTCTCTCTCTTTCTCTCAGCTGATAATAACGCTCATCCTATTAATATTATACCATTATTAAACCAGATATGCAGAGTATGCCGATAAATTTTCACTCAATATACATAAAGCAGTTTCCACTAATATTAGTTTCCATAACTAAACTCGTAGACACGTCACATAATTGCTACGAAATAAATTGTTGGACATTTCGGAGAGAGTATGTATAGTAAATCTCTATTCAAAGATGCATTATTAACAATAACATTGTCAAGACAAAACGCGGAGGATGAATCGAAAGAGATTGAATGTTTTCTACTCCGCCTCTTCTTAATCCCGCCACAGTTAAACCCTAAAGTTAAATTATTTCGATTGGCGATTCATTATTCGCGTCTCACCTGTCGCAATTACTTTGCCGGCGGCGAGCTGCCGCTAAAGCGACAACTGGAATCTCATAAATACGCAATGTGGTTCGCGTTCACTCCTTAAGAGCTTCTATATACTTAAAGCTACTCGTCTCCGAACCGTCGAACTTTTTCTCGTCCTCTCACATTCCCGCTCTTCCTTCTTTCTCACTCTCTTTCTCGGTTCGCGCCAGTTTCGAAGTTATCGGCGTAAGTTCGCCGTGCGAGACGCGAAAGAAGCCCCGATCACTCTTGGGAAATCTTCCGAAAGAAGACAATAATTAGAACGTTCGCCGTAGTACTTTCCGTCAGCGGCGTTTAACCGTCCATCCCCGGAGGCGACCGTATATCCTGATTACTGTGAGAGATCGTTCCTTAACGTTTCAAAGCCAGCAGGATTGCCAATCGTTTTCTCGATCTTTCTCTTATAATTTTCGAATGTAATAACAAAATTCTCGCGAGAATAATGATTCTCCCATCATCAAACGCAAAACATGGATTTTGTATCATTTTGTATCACGTAACTTATTGCAGAGAGAACTTGATACGAATAATTAAAAAAAGTTCGTAGTAACGCGTAGAAAATCATATTATGTAACAAATTAATTTTTTTTTCTTTTAGCTTCCTGGTATACTTTATAATCTTGATAATCTTTGTACGTGGATGTAGTTCGAAATTTGAAAATCATCGCTGGATATTTCTTAATTTAGGCAGAATTAGAATGGCACGTGTCGTTTGCATGTCAACATTATTAACCGTAATTCCGAGTTATGGCGAGTGGTTAAGCTCGCATAAACACGCTTGATGATTATGTCAGAAATATGTATAGAATATAAAGCAAGTTTATGAGTCTCGTTGTAACGTGACTCGCGCGCATGCTTAATGATAATTAGCTTTGCAGGAAATTCTACGGCACGCACATATAGTGGCAAGCGCAGAAACTTCTCGGACGTGGAGATCGATTGTGCTTACGGTAACAAGTATTGCGACAATGTTTAAGTAAACCAGGCGGATAATATGACGGCTATAAGAAATTTCATTAGTTAAACGCACTCGGTCGGAACTCGGTTAGTAAAAACAATCGCATAGGGCATAAATTATGGGGTGCGCCGCATACATAAAATGCAAAGCAGCGCGGAAATGCATCGCGTACCCTAGATTCAAGAAACAACCGGCGAAAGAGGCGAAAATATGGTAAGTCGCGAACAACGAATACTGATGACTGACGCTGGCCACTGGTCGCTGTTAAACTGGCAATAAAACTGAAAGGGAACGTATACGTCGTTAATTATGCGTCCTTTGCGATCTCGGTTCTCGTTATTCTCGCGGTGCGAGGTCACAGGTTGTGTGAATATTTGACAGTGGCCATCCCGGTAATAATGGATGTTTAGTTAATCGATTGTCCACTTCCTCCGGACTAATATTACTTCTAAAAATCTCCTTCCGTCGAATATCCGACGTCGGTGATACAATTCCAACATTCACTTTAAAATTTATTCGCATAAAATGAAAATATACGTTAAGAAAGAGACAAGTGAATATTAAATTTCAAATAGCTCATTTTAGAATGATTGGTTTCTACTTTCCAGTTTTCAAACTATATGATGCAAAAAAATGACTTTTTTTGTAAAATTCTCATAATAAATTGCTATTTGCTTATATTATTTAAGTAATATTAAGTAACGATATCTAAGATATTGTAAAATTATTATTCACTTTTTATTTTGTCGGCATGTAATTCCTGTCAAAACATCGCAGATAACGCCGCATAGTAAAACACTCGCGGGTGTTTTATTTTCTGACTTCCATCGTTCCTCTTTCACTGGCTCAATTATCGACATTCCACCGCGCCACCGGAAACGAATAGGTCACCGGTAACCCTTTTTCCCTTCCCTCCCTCTCCCTACGTGACTCGCAGTATCGAACAATGATATTTTGTACAATGTCGCCGGCTGAGCGGATCGCCTGCATTCGTTCGTTCCGTCGCATCGGTGCGGAAACGCGACAGCGGATCATCCGGTCCGCTGTAAACGAGACGCCCGGAAGTTTCATCCGTTATTAAACAATTTCGTCGTATCTATCGGGCCACGGGACTCGTTGTTTCGCCAAAAACCGTATCTCGCCCTATGCCAAACGATCGTAAGTGAGTTATAACTTCGAACCTCGCAACTATCTTGCCTGGCTGCGTCACTCTTGTCAATTAATTAAACCTTCAATTAGATATAGTAATTTTCAATGAAAGTGCTCGCTACAACGTACAAAGTACTAACTTCTAGAACATCTAAAAGTGAATTATTGTGCAATGACAGTTCTAATTTAACAAGCGTTTGTTAAAATTGTTTTTTTAAGTTTATTCAAAAACAAAGAACGAAGAGAAACAAAGAAAGAAAGAGAAAGAAAAACTATTCTCTCTAATATAATATAATATATCTAATAGATAATCTATTAAATATGTTCGAGATGATGTTAAAAATATTAAAGACAATAATAGAAGTTGGTACGCAGGCAACGTACAACTTTATTTTTATCGTCAATCGTGCCCCAGTCTTTATAGTTCTATTACATTAGACGTGATCGTATAAATTTATATAAATGGAATCCTTCAAACGAGCGTAGGGATCGGATGGCTATCTATGCCCGTCCGTATTGCGTATTACTATTCCGTCGACCGCGCCGGACGTCCGGTGTCGGCACAGGAAAACGCGTCTCGTCGATCGGGAAAGGTAGCCCAGCGTGGTCATGCACGCAGGTACGGGCAGGCATATACAGGGTGTTTGATAACTGATGATAAAGATAAAAGAACGTCAATCTATTGCGCTGTCAATGAGGAACAGTTTACTTGCACGATTAATTTCTTATGAAAATTTCCCAATTATCTTCTTAAACTAAAATTCCTTCAACCATCTATGAGATCGCCTGTTAAACATCTGCATACTGTTATATTCGCTCAACTGGTCGAACAAATATATGTAAGTTACGCGCGAAGCACCTTGTATGCGAGGCGTGCCGCCGCGCGAGTCCGCTCGCTTCCGCTTCGCGTTCATTCATTCTTTCGCCTTCACCTACGCGCCTCTCACCGCCGGGCATTTCCTCTGTTCGTGGAATGAATCATCGAAGCCTCGCGTTTCGACTAGACGCGCACACGTTCCTCGACAATCTCGCGAAATTCCCGACATAGCCGAAATTAATGGTTCGCTGATGAAGCTCCGTAAAACTCAATAGTTCATAACATATTGTCGTCAGATTTTCAGATAAGATTAATCGTAAACCATAGGAAATGTTTCATGCATTCGATAAGATTTATTACGATACTAAAAGCGTGCCATTCCCGTGTATTTAAATAGATATTCGTATTTATTGCATTTGCAATTATTACAGCTGTTACGCCACGTCATCAATTCTTATTCTGATGATATTTATACACAATTATTTGTAATATAATGGTTGAGAAATCATTGGTTGAAAAACGTGAGAAAATGATTTCTACATATTTTACCGGACTTTTCATCAATCCGGTATGAAACCGCATCGCGTCGCGAAATCCGTTTCATCATTCGACCGGTCCGGAATTAGCAGCCGTACGGCTGATTTCCGGTTGCAAATCTCTGAATCCACGATTAAATCGCCGTGCCCATTGGCGTGCCGGTCGCGGAGGGACCGTCGTCCCTCTTTCGCTCACGTATCGCGTTAACAAGCCGTCGTACAATAGCTATTATTGTTCGGCCGGTAGGTAGGTACGTAGGTACTAGGTAGGCGGAGGTAATAGAACGTGAAAACACGTGCGTATGTGTGAGGGGCACCTAGCCCCAGCTCGTGCCTACGTGGCCTGCCTGCGCACCTCTTGGGTGCGAAAGCACACGTACCCGACATTGGCGGCGATCGCGAACTTTCTCACGGGGGACCTGCCGACCGCGATAATGGCCGGCGTTACGCATAATAATGCCGACGTGATTGCCCCTCGTAGCCGATTTCATCGGACGTCGCACATGAGCCAGCGTTGACCCGTGCTTTAACGGCATTATACACCCCTCGTACGCGAGCAAATATTTGCGAGCGTAATTTCGTAAACTCTCACGAAATTACACAAGTGTTCTCTATCGTTTTTTGCATTATTATATAAGATCGTGCAGTGTCTTATCCGAGAAAACCAAACAAGTGAAATTGAAATATTACTTAAAGTGTTCCGTATTGTGTTATGACTCTATATGAATATATACATTTTCTGTCTCATTTTATATAAAATTATTCATATTCGACGGATTATATAAAAAAAACTTTCAAAATATCTTTAAAAGTAAATAACTAATTTTTCAGTAGACGATTCAGGGCTTTCTACACTTACTTAAAGATAATTTACTTCACTTAATGTTATGAATCTAGTTATTAGAGAAATGAGAAATCTTGAAATCAGACCATGTAATAAATACCGATATTTCGAAAGATATGCTGGTTTAGCGTGGAATAAAAATTCCGTTTGACCGTAATAGAATTCACATTTTATTAAAGGAATGAAGACCGAGCAATATAAACCAATTTTTTTTCGATATTCGCCGCCTATGCGTACACATATAGTGGAACATATAGCTATCCGAAACGGGCAGCTCCCGGGTCACCTTGTCGTCATCGACTCCTCGTCGGTATCCACTGAGTGCGAACGGAAAAAAATTCCGGTCACGAAGCTTCTTAAGGTTGAGAGGAGTTACTCTCACCGCGAAAGATCGCGCCTCCGCTCGACCGTTCCTCCCATTCTCAAAATGAAATTGCACGATTACCTTTCGTTTCACGCTTTCTACACCCTTATGCGACGCATGCCTCTCCACGCCACGCGTTATTCAACAAAATACTCTGCCACTTCAAGAACAAAACGCAACAACTGTTTTCTCGCGACACGCTATACGTGATGCATCAAAACCGCTAGAGTTTCTGATTATAGACAGTGCAACTGCAAACTTCATGAAAAAAATGAGATGTCTAAACCTAGTTATAAAATAAAATGTTGTAAGGACAAATATGCCTGTGTGATCGCAATATACGTTCTGCGTGAATAAGCAAAATCAAAATCTAAATTTGCTATTAAATATAAGAAGTGGAGACGTTAAGAAGTCGCGCGCGTTTACATTGGTGGTCGTAACACTGATACCCATATTAAATCTTTCTTTTCCCGTTTGCTCGCTAAAACTTTATTATACTGCAGAGGCGCAGGTGGTGACATGGCAAAGTCTAGTCGGGCGTGTTGCGGTTGCGCCTACAAATTGGCAATTAACACTAGCCAAACGCAAACGCCTAGAGGCTGTCTGTGTTCCCTGGTATCTTGAGGGTGTGCGGCAGGTTTTACAACCACCCGGTTCTTCCACGAGCCTCCCTCAAAAAAGATGATTTTACGAGCAGCTACCGTGGCAACGCCGTTGAGGGTGGCGCGGAAACATCACCGGTTTCGACAGGAAAATGGCTCGGGGATGACGCCGCAGAATTCCTCCAAAGTGAAACAACGCGCACGTCTACGGTACGCTCGTAAGTCAAACATAGCATAGAAATTAACGAAATATGTTCGTGAAATGTATCTTCATTATATGTTTTTCTCTAATTTCTCGGATATATTAATAGTGGATAAATGCAGCCTTCCTTGTTTAATTAGCATTATCTCGGAAAAAAGTAAATAATTTTTGGAACATTCTATCTAAATCGACGGATGATTATATGTGGGACTTCTAAGATTACGAGAATCGACAACGATTTAAAAAATCGATAGTTCTGTTCGTGAAGAGATAGACTTTATTTCGTGACGTTTCAGCGAACAAATTTCATTTTCGTGCGGGAACGTTAACCATCGATAACGCGCTCGCGATCGACGACCCGAAATTAATTCCACGCTATTCACGGCAGCGAGCGGTATTGAAAATCGAGGGCGTGAGATTGCCGGAAGAGGGAAGAGACAAAAATCAGCGGCGTTTTTGGAGCGACGCGACGACGTCACGTTCGCACGTTCGCCACGGCCATATAACCGCGAACGTGCTGTCTGCCAACCGCGCTCGTATAAACCCGAAACTGTCTGCCGATTTTTCGAGAGGGGACCCTAATTTTTGTGGCAGAACGATTCTTGGCCAATTTACTGCTGCGCGCGGCGCACAAAAACGCGGTACCTGCTGGTGGAAGAATAAGCGGATAGACGCGATGAGGTGTCTGCGGTTTCACAGAATTAAGAAATTATGACCATCTGTCGGTCAAGTGAAAATTGAAAAAATAATTTATTGTCAATAAATAAATATTAGCGCGACGTGCACTGTCCCGTCTCTCGTTTTTCACCAGCATATCATTGTTTTATATAGTTTTAAACTGCTTATAGTCTCGTCACAAGTGAAAAATGAACAAGAAGAAGACTGCAAGGATATATAGCATATTCATGGGAATTAATTGTCGGGAGAGTTTAACGTTTGTGTCATCATTTTATTAACGTATCATTCAAATAATATTATCGCTATCACCAATTAAACAAGTATCGTCTAATTGACGTTACAGAAGTAGAAGTATGATATAACGTCATTATCGCGGGACACCCGAGACGATTTTCCACGTGAACACGTAGCGAAGTGAGAATCGAACTTCCCCACGGCGAAAAAAAAAAAACAAAGGGCAATTTTCACGGCCGAGAGTGAACGAATCGATGATTGTGTCGTTTGTGCCTCTCGCCGGATCGCTTACCGCGGCACGATGGCGGAAATCGATCGAGCGAGACGCAAAGAGAGAGGATTAAGAAAGACATCCGAGGCAGACTGGCCGGCACGACGACTGGTAAGAACCGAGAGGCGGATTCCTTTTACGACGATGATTGCGTCCATGTAAAAGATACCTCCGGATGAGCCGTATGAATTATCTCTACACCCCGGTATCCCGCCGGTAGTTCCGTTCGCGACGCTTTTTGTCGTGAAATCCGTCTGATAGACAGTAATATAAAAGACGAGAGAAAAAGAAAGAGAGAAAACGAGAGAGTGGTAAATACCTCACCGTAAAACTCGATCTACCTCATCGTCGTTAAACGACATTGGGAAACTGCCGGCGTCGTTCGCCGGCAATAACTCCCACGAGGTTCGCCGTGCGAATCGTTCACTTTGAAAGTGACGCCAATGAGCCCACTTTCGTAAATCTTGCTAAAAGCAGCGCACTCTCAGTTCGTAAATACTTCGATAATTATTTCATTATAAAACGGATCGTAAAACTGACATTATTTTAAATCCGAGCCTTCTCTTCCATATCGTTTTCCAAGTAAAGGGTTCGTATGGACAGAGTCATGTCAATTATCTAAAATCTTGGTTTGGCGCTAATCATCGATGCCAGATTCTCGTGGCATCACGACGGAAATATCATCGTAGATAAAGACGATAAGAGGCAAACCGTTAGAGGAGCAAATTAAGGCTCGTCGACTTTCCTCGTTCCCGATCTCGAAACTCGATGCCGCGCGGCGCCGAGCCGCGCGGCTCTACCTCCGATAAGTTTTGACGTCCGGCAAGTATCTCGTGTAACTGAGAACTGCGGATTCATTTTTGCGGAGAAGTTGTGGGGTCAGAGGTGCTCATTAACCTGCGCGCAGCGTTGGATTACACGTCGCCGTCGCCTTTTTTCATCGAGACTTCTCACCGGCGCGGCGCGGCAGGCAGAATGCGCGATGTATTCCGAAGTTTCGCTTCTCGCCGCTTCGTTTGCTCGAAAATCGAGTTCCCCGCGCGCGAAGAAGTAGAATCGGAAGTGAAGTTCTCTGTGGGGAAATGATTCGTAAGGAACGTTGTCGCGAAATTCTATATTTTATCTCATAAATCGCAAATACGAGATTTCGCGTCAGCATATTCTGATCTTAATGGAATGTATATCTCTCTTTTGTGCCAATCGTTGGGCATTTCGGAATACATCGAGAAACGCAAATAATCATTTAGAAATAATAAGAAAAAATACAAGCAATTACGTTACGTAAATGAAAAGAGATGAAATAAATATTTGTGTCTAATCAGGATAGTCAAAAATAGTATTGGAAAGTTATCATATACATGTTCAACGAGATATTCATGCCTCTCAATTTCTAAAAGATATTTAGTATGTCAAATGTCTTAAATGGAAAAAGAGAAACGGAAAAAGGAAGCGCGACCGCGACTCATGAAAAGTTAGCGGGTGCAATGGAAACACGGGGAAACTTTTATTGTAGAAATAAATAAACTTCGCCGCTTTTTCATACATAAGATTATAGAGTATGAATCGCAATTTGTGCTAAATGCTAATCAGTCGTGGGAGTTAAGCTAAAATTGGTCACCGACAAACAAGAATGACGTAAGCAGCGAGTATTATCTGGCCCTGATGTCACGTAGTGATACTAACGAGCGGGCTGTAAATAAAAAGGGACCGCTTGATAGACGCCTCTGAAAAACACATATTATCAGAATAGCAAATCGACGTAATCCCGTGGACACCACTTCCCCATTAATCAATAACGCGAAACACTCATTAAGCAGAAGTTCTTGCATACGTGCCTCAAAAAAAGTATATAGAGCGTTCTACAAAACCGTCCAGATTAATCCTACGATAAATTTTACATTTCTATATGATTCTCTCTATATCTCTCAATGTCAATATTCTAAAAATAGAATAGAATAGAATAGGAAATAGAAATACAATGAAATGCATAGAGCGGACCACTGCAGCAAGAAGTCGCGACAAAATTGAAGAGCCAAGGTGCTTTCGACACCCCTCGAGACGTGAAAATCGGAAAAATCGTCGAGTAACGTCGGGGCAAGATAAAGGTACATCTGATACGCGGGGATAAAGGCTTTTTTCATAAAATACGAGAATCGGGGATGTGCACCTGCGACAGCGTGGGAGGTCGACGTAAGACGCGCCACCAGCATCCCGCTACTTCAGTTCTCCCACACCCCCGCGAGGGATCTCGGGGCCATGAAAGGAGAATAACAACGTCGAATTCCTGCGATTCACTCGAGCGCAAGAAGCTTGCATTACCCCGCGAGCTCGTGTCTGCCACGAAGAGCGTTCCGGGGGATGATATATACCTCCGACGACCCGATATGGAATCGCCCGGAACCCCCGTTTCTCTGGTATGCATAATCGCACGCTATTCATTATCCGCGACAGTAGTCGGGTCGAAATGCTAATCGGTCCGTTTCTTCTGGGCTATCGCGGATCCAAAGGGACGGAGGGTGCGATTTCGATTTATGCAAAAAGCTCTGAACGCGTTTTTCGCTGCGGCAACAAAACCAGCGCGAGGCTAATATTTCATACGTCGCATGAGAGATTTCTCGGTTGCTCTGATTGGCCGCTCGATGGAGACCGTCTGAGAAACATACAATTTTTTGAAGGGACAAATATATTCCCTACTTGTCACATACAACACACGAAATATCGCATATATTACTGTTCATTATTAATCTTTGCAATTCTCACGTCTCTTTATGTGTTCACGAAGAGATAGTTAGCAATCTTTAATAACTAAAATAATAACGTGTACTTTTAAAAAGAAGCAATTATAATAATAACATTTTAAGAGGGAATTAGGTATAATAACCAGCATTACAGCAATGCAATAACACTTAATCGTAATTACATTTAAAACGGTCAATAATTACAAACGAGCAGGTGTTTCGTTGAACAAAACTATTTCGACAAGAAAACGTTCGCACATTGAAAGACAAAGCAATCCCATTTGGGGCGCAATTCGAAAGATCACGCTCTCGTGGTGTCTCCATCTCTCTCGCGTTTGGTCCATGGTAGCAGCAGATGTTTTTAACGAGAGCTCCGTCCTATACTCTCCTTTATCCACCGGCCCTTGAACTTCTACAAGCGGCTGCTGTTTAACCACAGTGGCGGCACAACTTTTATACCACCTGCCGAGACATCGCCTTGGATTTTCAATCTCATTGAACTGTTCGAAAAACTTCATCGGGAACAAAGAAATTGTGAACCAAAATAGCGTGTAGGAATAATGCAATAAGATCAATGCAATAAATTTCAAGCATGTATGTATATATATATATATATATATATAGGTATGTGATATTAGATTATTGACATTAAGATATTAATTCCGGCTATTTTAACACAGGTAATTATAAATAATGTAATTTAATGGATTATTGCTCGAGCGTTTAATAATAATTAAACCGGCTTTCCGTTATTTCATACAGAATTGCAAGTTGTGTATAAATTCATCTACAAGTTGCGCATAAATTAAATGTGCAATTTACATAAAATCATACGAAATATCAATTTGAATTAACAGAATAAATTAAATTTTGTATAACTGATTGTATAACTGACATTATATACTCGTAAATATCTAGCGTATTGCAATATTTTACACTTTTATTAGATGACATAAATATTTTACTAAAATATACGCTTAATTTGTGAAACTAAAACAATTATCACGCTACAAATTGCGAAAATGCAATAAGAAGATAAATCCAGTGCCATTTTTACATCGCTAATCGATCGGAAATCGCCAACGGTTTTTGTGGTACGTTCTGTAAGTAATAATCCGCCAATTTTTACATTTTTACGAAGAAATCGTTACGAGGATTTATCGTTCGTATTCGCGTGGATGATGCGGCGTTATATCGCGAGAAAGGAAGTTACGCGGCATGCAATATCGTGAATTGCGGGAGAGCAGATCGAATATAATAAGCATTATAATGCGCCGTACACCGACTGCTAGCCTTTCGCGTGTCTATTCGTTTACGTGCAAACGAGGATAATATTGAACAGAACAAAAACCAATTTCACCTTTGAAGTATTAAATTGGAAACGCCGATATGAAGCACACACCCGTATAAATATCCAATAATTACGTAGATTATTACAGCGTTATTTATATTATTCTCTTGTTCATATTCTACTATTATTTTCATTGTTCATCATAAACGCAATGTCTTGTACACATGTTATAATGTTATTAACGTTAAAAATAATGAGGTTATATCGCAACAAATATGAAAAGATAATAATTAATATCGAAATCCTTAGCCCCTTTTATTCACCGAAATATGATATAACGAATCGCTTCTTCTCACGATCGTTTTTTTTATTCCTCAATATTGTACAATATGGTCTACAGTATTCGCTGCTTTTCTACAATTCATGCTGACGTGACAATTAAGCCCATCAATTTCTCGAAACCAGGAGTTGTGCCGATTTACAGTTATTCCCCCCACAAAGACGGATGCGCATGCTGATCAAACGATCCGAGGATAAATTAGATCTGCCCCTGAAATCGAAAGAGCGATCCGTCCTTCTACGAGACGACGGGGAATTTGGACCGTTCGCCACCTGTCGATGCCGGAGCACGTGCCACCACCTGGAAGCCCGCCACGTAGCTGCAGAAGTGCAGTCGATGCACCGGCTGCGTCACTTAGCCGCCTTTGCAGGAACATACGTGGCACAGTTGCATGTGGCCAACGCCGTTTACACCTTATCGTTTCATAAGATCGAACATAATGGAACTTTAGCGTTGTGAATGAATTACGATTATTAAACATACAATTTCCACTACGTAAGTAAATATACAGAAAGATCCCTTCACAATAATGATCGCTCTAACCCAGCCTGTATAAATTTTTATTTAATCAATGACCTTCCGATTTTTATCCTTGTCACATTGACGATGTTAATAATATTGATGTGAGAATTTGCTATCACACGCAGAAGATCTATTCACATATCAGATTTGATACGTGTGGTAAGATGAAAGATTAAATTGATGAATATATACTTGTAATATATACAGTTATACACAAGTTATACAGTTCAAGCAATATTGTTAAAAGAATAAAAATATAAGTTTCAGTCACTCCTAATAGCTAGTTATTGTTTTATTCCAACGTGATTATATTTGTTCCAAGTCGGTCGGCCGTAACAATATCGTTGAGAACTCTGATTACCATAATTCTATTTTCTTTGAGCGGATGAGTCAGCTAAGAAGTAGGACGAGGAATGGTGGACGGGGGAAGTTATCGTCGTAATCGAAGCGATCCGCCAGAAGATTGGCCAAGATCACCATGTTGCATCCAACGACCCTGACAAGAAGACGAAGTTTAACGCGTGGATAGTCAGGCGGTTTCGTCAAGCGTGAAGTTGAGACTTCGGCTCGTACACTTCGTACTTTGTAGCTGCTGAACTTGGCGAACTTCGCATAATCACGCGGTAGTATGTACGATGCTTTTAATCGAACGCAACGGATCAGTTGCCCAAGGAAAAACCTGATCTGACGCTGTATAACCGTCAAACACTTTCACAAATTACATCGTGCAAAATACTCCGGTCGAGTAAAAAATCTCTGGGAAATCTTCTAGATCGAACTCGTACCGAGCAACATTTTCGACAAAACACGGATCAAGTGTTTTTAACTTCCAGTAACTATAAAGATTATTTTTTTACATACTTCGTAATTACACTTCATTACTTTGAAAATTATGTAAATGCTACCGGGCTGTGATAAATCCAGTCGGGTAAAGATTATAATATTCGCGATTCACATAGGTATGAGAAACGACGTAAACAGCTTTATGTGCTCGTGATAGAAAAAAAGAAGAAAGAAATCGTGCTCGTTGTGAATCGAAACGTGACGCGCGTACATTCATGTCGACAAACACGAAGTTTCATCGCGGTTACATAACAATGCGAGCCTTTAATCAGACGACGTGTGTGAGTCGTAAGGTTCATCGTAGAAGCGACGAGGCGTATAAGCAGGTCAGAGACTGGCGCCACGACGGCATTATCCAATGAAGCGGACAAATTATTCTATATAAGATAATCGCTTCTGCTGCACCGACTCTTCCTCCTCTTCTCATCCGGTCCACACATTTCGCCAATGAACCGTGATCTCTTCTAGGAAAACGCCTCTCGCCGTTTGCGTTACTTGTTGCGCGTCGATACTCCAATCGACTGTAAAACTGCCGCCCGTACATTTCACGCGCCAAACGCGTAACGCGATCGTACGCGTACACTAAAACTCATAAAGTATACATTAAATAACCTGCTAGCGTTCGATGCATAGCGTTTTAATATGTAAACGCAGTGACATTTTGATCGATGCGCCGCGAAAATATTAACTGAGTGTGAACAAACAAGCGGGATAAGAGCATTGCATATTAGCACAATTATAACATTTGGATGATAATAACTATAAATTAATCATAGATGGCGACTACCGTTCTGGCGTTTTAAAAAATAAATAATTAAATTTCTCTTTCTCAATTACTTTAGTTTCTCCTAGACAATTTGTTGCATTCTTCTCATTTTTTCATTCTAGTCATCTTCTGTCATTTAAATAAGCAATATTCATGCATTTATAAATTAACTATAAATCTATCTTGCATATAAGTTAATAGTTTCTATGTCGCCATTTATATATCGCGCGAAATCGATGTCAAAGTCGAACATAGCGCTCTTCAGAACGCATGACCTTAAAACACCGAACGATAACGGAACATGAGGGAAGCATAGGGGCTCTATCGGTCTTTATAGACGAATTACGAGAACCTACGATGTCGATGTCGTAAACCTACACGAGCAGGCAGTCCGTGTGATCTCTGACGGCACTTCCAGAAACGTTCTCGTTATCTCTAGTAATGTTATCTTCCGCATACCGAGTTCCGGCGTGGACGAATTCCGTACGATCTCTGTTATCTGCGATAGTATCTCGAAAAACGTTAACGCTTCCTGACTACACCGTCGATGGTTCTTGAAAGCATAACGGGTACCGAGACAAGTCCCACGTGGACTATCTTAATTAAGTGCATTTACCTTTCTAATCTCTTGTTGCACGCTTGAGAGAAATGTTCAGATTATCCTCTAAAAGAGAATTATGAATTCGGATTTGATCAAGAGGCTATCAACTTCTTATATCGCATAACATGTGTCTGTAAAATAACACGGAAAAAAAATGTTCACTACCATAGCTAATCATGATTTGTTAAACTGTGTTTGCTTTCGTGATTATAAATTTCTAAACTACAGCAAACATTTTGCTGTAGTTTAGAAATTTATAATCATGACAGCAATGAAATAGGTATCACAGCTAAGATTTTGCTGTCCATATATTACAACTGCAATTTAGTTACCCCACGCAGTTTTTAGTTACGGCAGTTACTTTTTTTCCGTGAATCTTACACATGTGATCGCTTAAGTACTCAACCATCGAAGTATTATCGAGAGGAAACCAGCATGTTTTCCTCAAATATCTGGCCACGTATATTACGTGAAAAACCTAACAAATCTTTTCAAAATATTTAGGAAATACATATGCAATGTTCATGACGATAAATGAAATAATTTTCTTTACGTCGCGTAATGCATTGCGCGCTATCGTTTCCTAAGCCCATTTGCATACACATATTATAATTAATTGATATGAAATTATCTAGCGGATCTGAGACCGACATAGGTAAACTCATCGGGGCCGATTTGTCGGTTCGCTTCTGTATCTCGCGCAACGCGATCTCGTCCCCCGTGATATATTCGACCAACGGAATTTAGTAATATCACCGGTGGCGGTAATTAATGAGCGTACCGCGCTCTACGCACATATTTTCCACAAGGCTGGAAATCGTAGCGCTAATGCGCGACCGCGTCGGATTGAACGGCATGTGTTTCCGGGATAGTCTACTTTCGCGTATACACTGGGTGTACCAGAACATATCATATTAGGAAGAAATTTTTTTTGATGAAATTGCAACGGCTCTTTTTTAGCGGAGACCAATGTACAATGTCAATAATTTATTAGCTATATACGTCGCTGAAAATGACAAAAGCAAGAGACTTCTTGCAAATCAAATACCGAAGACATAAAGAAACATTATTGTTTAAACTTTACGGGATTATAGAATTATATAACAGAATTCTTCATTATGTTTCATAGTTTTTACCCTTACAGCACAAAAATTGCAGCAACATTGTAACAACATTGCAGTAACATTAAATATTGCCGAAATGTTGCAGCAATGTTGCTGCAATTTTTGTGCTGTAGGGGTAATATATTAAAATTTAAAAAATTGCATTGTAAGGGCATGATAACGTCCCCTTGCTTAGAAAAATTTTTACTTTGGAAAAGTGCAATTTTTGAAAAATTCGCCGATAATTTGCCTCTAAAATGTCACGCATTCTGGAACACCGTATGTACACGCGAACGTTTACGCGCGCGGCTAATGCATCGCACGATTTTATCGGCGTAATCGGCCGTAATGCGTGCGGATCTCCGCGATACGTGATACCCCCTGCCCACTCCACCCTCTGCGGTAGTAGCGATAATGAAACGGCGATTAATAACCGCGGCGGAGACAGTCTATGATTATGTAGAAAATGGGTCGCATGGCACGCGTTCACTTTGATCGCGATGAAACATTTTACGGGCGTTACTCATGCGCCGGATGAATTTGCAACGTATTCGACATTAGCAAATTTCGAAAGCCATATCAGCCGCAATAATTCAGAGTAAACGGCTCAACGCAATTACCGACACCGCATAATCTGCATTGCATATAATTTTATTAATATTCAATCGCAATCGGCATCGGTAAGTCCATTCGGAACAACGCATATTATGACTCTTACTCTAAATAAAAATTCTACTTAAAAATGGATTTAATTACAATTACCTTTTATATACTTAACTAAAAAGCATGAATAATTAAAGTAACTATTCCGTTGTATTCTCTCATATGAGGGAAAGATCCTTACAATTTTGATTAACGCTTTCTATATATATCTCTATTACAAAAAGTATACAAATCAAGATTTAATATATAAGGTATAGTATGATTTGATGTGAGTAAATTTAATCATAAGTAACAGATCCATTTTTAATTTCCTTTCCGACTTCAAAACAGATAGGAATAGAAAAAAAGTTTAATAATTTTAGAACCGCGATTCTCGATGTCGAAGTGGAGAAATTCATAAACTTTTCATGAAATGGATTCCTATCAAAATTTTAAATTTATCTACATTTTGGAGGGTCAATATATTCAGCAGTCCGCGACTCCATCATCCTATTCCGCAATTTTAAACAGTCAATCGAATATTTGACCCGAATATGCCCGATATTTGTATCCAAGGGCTAAGTGGCAGAGGTCAAATGCATCGTCCGAAGGTGAAGGTACGTCGAGGTGAAGGAACGTCGCCACTCGTACCATCTTCAGAAACGTTTTCTAAATTCGGATACGATCTCGGGGATCTTGGCGATTCAGAGTCGGTCGGAGACCCCCGCCCTATCCGGGGAAGGATCGAAGATCGAGGAAGGATCGAAGGAAGCGATTTACGTAATTTCCATAGAGGATAGCGAAGGACCCCTGGAGAAGTTATGGCGTCTCTTTGCATACGAGCACGAGGGATCCATCTTAATCGAAAGGCTGACGGTGTAGCTCGTTCGTGTGCGCGCATTCAGAGCCGTATTCCCGACGACGGCGTTTTCCGTGCCGCGAATTGCATTTTTTACGCCCTTTTCCTGTCCGCGTAACAGAACTAATCGCAACATCGTAGTTAATTTCGTCATACGTTTCATGCATTCCTCAACAGTATGAGATAATTCAGCGTTGTACACCGAGTGGCACGAAATTTCATCTGTCCGCCGGCGTTGTTATATAATTAATTGTGAATAGCGAGATGTAAAACGAATAACTTTAAAATATATTATAAAAGACGAAAAATATAGATATTCTCAAAAGATAATAGAGATTTCTAAAGACTAATCTCTCACACGTCTTCACGTTTATATTAAAAGCTTCGCGATCTGATAAGTTGACGTTGTTGACTTCATCACTCTAGCTAATTTTCAAAGATAGCTGCACAACGATAATTTGTCTTCAGGTACATCTCATTCCCTAGTTTAAACATAGTCTTCCCTATATGTCGTACACCATAATCTATCTTTACACGATGATGAATTAATGTCTTCTCTCTCTTTCTCACAAAACTTTTTAAAAAAATTAATAAGCAGAATATATCTTTATTATATTTTTTAAATTGACATATGAATCACATGTTATATGAAACGGAAAGGATTATCTTTTCAAAAAAAATAATCACGTATAAATACACAAATGTATTTTTTATATTACAATAAAACTCAGTCTGTTCATTTGCAAATGTATTTTCCTCTCTCTAACAATATCATAAATATTATATATAATTTATCGTAAGACAAATATACACATAAAAATTTCTTTAGTTTGTAATATTTGAAAAAAGCTGTTATAATTAAAAGATAAAAATTTAACTTAATAAACACCACATATATTTGTCTCAAGAATAATTTCCTTTAATATGTACTTTTCTATTTTTCGTAAGTCACACAAAGGATGGACGACAAAATAAATCTTGATCCACTTTTTTGTCTTAATTTACCATCTCAGCTGGGAGCGGCGGTTCAGGGAAAAGATGAAAAAGCCAAATCTTCGACTGCCATGCAGAGTCAACGAAACGCGATTCTAACAAAAATAAGTATAACTAGACGTTTCTAATAAAATATGCGAGTTTCAATGCAATACATCATTCATAATTTTTTCCTCTGGTAAAAATCCATTTTCATTCATCATCAAAGATTTATTATGACATTTTTCAGAAAAAGAATAATTTTAGTACTTATTTGTAATAAAATATTGTAAAGGATATAAAATTAGAATATAAAGAACTTCTATTCATACTTATTATTTAAAAATCGAATAATGAGATCGTAATAGAATCAGCTAAATTCATTAGTTATCTTTTAAGTTAATTAAATTATTTTTTTAAACGTTTATTGGAAATTTTTCGTATTTATGACAAACTACGGAAATCAAGCTACACTGAAAAAATTATTTTTTTAACTGCAACCAAAATATTTGGTATACACATTATGATTGACAATACAAAATATTTTACTTGCGTCAACCAAATTTATTATAGACAGAACAAAATTCACAAATTCGTTTAAATTTAGCGTAACTAAATTATTTTTGCTTAATTTTTTTTATTTCATTATCATTAATTTAAAATTCATTATTAATAAAATGTTGGTATTATTAAGTAAATGAATTTTGCAAAAAAATTGTAATTATTCCAATCGTATTAATTTATAATAAGTATTATATACCCAGGCAGCACAAAATTCGACAAAGCGAAAAGACAACGTGCTGTTTACTCGCGAGCAGTAAGCGGCACCGCCGCCAGATGGACGCGGCAGAGTCCTATTTCTCGTAAGTAAAAAGCCACAGGCGATGAAATAAAAGACATTATGCAGCATTATGAGATTTTTCATTCATGTTCTAATGATGACTCTTGGAAGGAGAGTCCCAAAAATTGGGCACAAAAATAAATATTATTTTGAAAGTAAATGTTATTTTGACATTACAATTATAAAATTAAGACGAAAAAATATTTAAAAGGAAAAATTAAAGCAAGAAAAATATTTTTGTTGCAGAAACTAAATAGAAGGGACCACATTTTTTGGTTGGAGTAATTAAACATTTGGTTGAGCCTATATTAACCAAATTATTTGGTTAGGTCTACCAAATTTTGATTATAACAAAAAAATTATAACACATCGAAAAGAGAATAGTGTAAAAAACTTAGACGCTTTGCTCACGAAACTATCATAGAAAAATCGCACGATTTAGCTCATTATTTTGCGGGCTACGCGAGTCAACGCGACAAAAAAAAACGATGAAGAGCGAATAGAAGGTGGAAGAGTATCGCGAGATCACCGGCGTAAAAAAGGGAGCACGTGGGGCGAATGGGGAAAGAGAGAAGGACGTTGGGGGGAAGGATGGCGGCGACGAAATAACGTGTAAAAAGGACAACGCGGCGACTTGGGGAGAGAAAGCATTAAAGCGCAAGGATGAAAGAAGTCCCTTTGTGTTTCCCAGGTGAGCGTTATAAATGAGCTCCCGGGGGGAGGCGGCTGACAGAGGGGGTTGCTTAAGAGGACGAGGAGAACAGAGGGGCGGGCAGGATGCCACGGCCACACCTATGCCACGAGAAGCCAAAAACGAGACCACCATGAGAATCCGAATCTACTTTGCGAACAAAATGCTTCTCAGTGAAAAATAATATACAAATAGAGAATTTTTTCTAGAAAAAAATTCGACTCTAACCTAAAAACTCACAGATGAGTTATTTAGTTTACTTGCCACAATAATTGAAGATATATTTGTAGAGTGTACAATTTGATTAAAAATGTAATTATAAATAGCTGTAATTTCTATTGACAGAAATATTTAAGTTCCATACTCCTGAGACAGCTTCAATAAGAAGGACGTCAGGAAATATTCCTGACGTTATTGAAATGTTTGAAAAACATTGGTTTTCTTTGCGATTCTAGATTGATTTTTTCGTAACCGATACGCTAAACGCGAATCTAAATACGGCAATTCGAACGATGGAGTTTAGATCATTCGGGCGTGGAATAAAAAGTCGCGCCATTATAAATGGTGGTTGGTCACACGTCATTCGTCTCATTTTAGAACGACCACAAATAAAGTTCTAATGGTAGCCGCGTATAGTATATACCTCACGCTTCTGTCAGTGGATACAGGTGGCTCTTTTACAGAGATAATCGTCAACCCGGTGGTCCACTGAAGCCGTACCTCTTCGCCAAATTGCTACCGCGGCTCATTATATTCGCGTCAGCGCCGTAGTCTCGGCCGCATCTCGTGCAGCCGTGCGTGAACGACGCAGCTAGAGGTGGCTAGTCCTCTTGATCTCTTCTCGGCTTCTTATTTCGCCGGTCCCGGTCTCGTTTCGTGTCTACTTCGCTCATTGTGAGCGGGTCGACCGGTTCTCTCTCGTCGCGAGGCTCGCAGAATAATTCAATAGCGTCGCTAATGCCGCGACTCGATTGGCCGACTCATCGCCTGCCACCGCCTTCCAATTTAGATATCGCACGATAGACGTCGCATCTTTATTGATCGACACCTTAGAATCCCGACAACGAATATGAATATTGGATTATCGTGTTTCTTCGCTCAATACGTTACGAAGTGGGAGGGGGACACAAAAATTTCATAATCGAAAAGAAGAGATTGGATTCGTAGAAAAGAAGGAAATAAATCCATAAATTACTTAAGCGCGATATTATCGCGTGTAGACGGAAATTGCAATATTTCTGAGTCTAAAAGTGAAAGTAGATTGTGCGTTACATCATTAAAAGCAACTATAAGTAATTCGCAATATGTTAATGATTCTTTACAACATTTAAAACATACCGTAAGATATATTTATAATTTCCTGAATAACACTTCCTTGCACTTTTGATTGAGCGATTAGCACAGCAATAGCCAAACTCTCCTGATTCCATCAATCTCCATTTCGATCGTATGCAATCATGATCTCTGAAGATTCCGCCTGTCTCCGTCGCGCAAGGATAATGAAAGCGAGGGACAGATTCATGCCCGGTGGTCACGAGCGTGTTCTAATCCGGGCATACCGAAGATAAAGCATATTGTATACAGGCGAGAGGAAGCTACTCGGGCCTGACAATGAGCCAAATAAAGATGCATTCACGCCCACGCGGAATTCCGCCTAATGCTAACCGTAACGATTTTCGAAATGACACGTGGAGGCGATGTCCTGAACGCGTTCGGTCGGTTGATCCTGGCGCGCCGCGGGGCGCGCCGCCGGTTGATCCAGAACGAGCGAACCCACACGAAGATGATTATCGTCTCACCCGGGAATATCGCGCCTTTCCGTCCGTCGAGATCGACGCATTTCGAGCACCTGACTGTCGCGTGACTCATGTCTAAATCAGTCGATCCTCGCTCGGAGCGTCTTGTTGCTCTCTCAATCGATTTCGTCTCGCGCGCCGATTTTCACTTCCGATATCACTTCCTAGATTAGAAAATGACGCTCGAACTAGAAGAACTCATTTATTCTCTCATGCAACTGGTTGCTGATAACTTTGTATTAGTTTTCGTAGAAGTTTTACGCGATCGGAAAGTTTTTTGCACAGTTCTTCTTCATTAAAATAGAACAATGAAGCCGCTGTGAACAAAACACGAATATTTTCAAGATTTTGCTTAATTAACAGTTACATTAAAAACTGTAATAAAATAACTAATTTATTTAAAAGCATTATATAAAAAAAAAAAACTTAAAAAAAATATATATATAATGTGTCATAGACGCTATTCAAATATCAAATATGACATTAAAAGTTCTTTGTGTTTCACGCGAGAAATATACAAACGCAATATTGAAATAATTCGCTATGTATCGACGATGATACGTAATTCGACATATCTACAAGATATTTTTCGCAATATTAAATTCCATGGTAACGGAGGATAGTCCACCGAAGAGGCCACCGGAACGCACAAAAGTATTCAAGACATATGTCTGGTACCGAATAATGTCTCGGAAACCTGACATTAGGGAGGATCACGCGACGTTCTCCAAGCGACGCGAAAGCAGTTGATAATATATATTTTGCGCATGAATTACGACCAACAAAAAATTGCAAAAGCTATTTTTCGGACTGTTGTATATCTCTCTCCAGCTGTTTTTAGCCTCAAAATGTGCGCGTTTATGTGTGTGTGTTCTTCCTACGCGAAGCAAGGAAAATACAAAAATATTTAATATCTTATCAAGAATCGTGTAATGCGAGGTATGTATTCCTAAGAAACAATCGAGAGATAATAACGCGACCGAGTAAAAAAATTCCAAATTAATCAAAGAAATTTATCCTGTGATTGATACAAACAGAAACTCGATATCCTGAATTGACTAATATTTAAGACAAATGTCATTATGTTATTTCCCTCTTGCATGAGAATATTTGTAACCGGGATAAAAAGTCAGAATTAATACGCGACAAACTAAGACAAATGATACTAACTTTTAGATAGGGATCGATCATTATGCCACGTCGGCGACGAATACATAGCTCGTCAAGTCGCGCGTGGCCTTCGGATCGAACGATTCGAGAGAGTCGCCGCTGCGTAACCTGTTCGCGAGTCCTGCCCAGGGGGCGAAGCGGCATTAATGTCAGTAATTGGAGAATCGAGGCTCTCGCGTGCGCTCGTGTTGCACATGTGTTGCAACGAGCTGCCGATTCCGGACTACCGGCCGGCCATTCTTCGTGCCCGTCTCTCTCGTCCGCGGCTCTCTCGTCCTCGCTCGCCGTTCTTCCTTTTCGCAGGGAGGCGCGGCCGCGCTATCGTCTCCTCCTCGAAATCGAGCCGAACTAGAGAAGAGGGCCCGGTCCCGGGCCCAGACATCAGCTGGGCGCATATGCAAATTACAGTTCCACGATGCAACCATGCGTCCATATGGTGGTCCACCATTATCCGCACGATACTTCTCCGCCGTCTCGTAAACAGACGCATTGCACGTGCTTTCGCGTTCACTCAACCTGCCTATCGCACGCTGCTGTTTTCCCCAAAAACGGTCGATTATTCAACGATCGTTGGAACATGCTTCTGCAGAGCTGTCTTCGAACTCGAGCATCATCGCTATAGCGAATACCATGCTTTACTTTAATGATTTTTTGGCGAGTTTAGAGTTGAAATTCACATAACAAAAATATCGAAAACCATTATCATTCATTGCCATTCTCTAAGTAGACCTACCGAAATTCCAAATTGAAATTCCAATTGATTTTATTTTATAGTTCATTTGAAAAAATCTGAAGAACATGGTTTCATTGTCATTTTAATCTTTTAATTTGCAAAAAGCTCTTTATATTCTCTCCGTTACTTATATCTCCGAAACGCTAACGCCTCAATAGTCTTGCTGAGGAAGGATTCCTTACGGTAAAATAACAGATAAAACTTCGATTTCACACGCACATTCGACTGCGATCGATACGCTATCGAAACAGCTCAGCGAAATACCAAGAACAAGAACAGAACTCTGAAGCGACATCGAAACGCCCATATTCCGCCCGTAACTTGTCCGTCTCGGATCAAGGACCGAGGATCGTCGGAGAGAACTAACACGCTGATCCTACGTATGTACGTATGTAAAGTGCGACGGGGAACTTCAGGAGGTTTAAACGGTTTCGAATTCGCCGGAGATTTCGAGTCTCGCGGCGCCGCTGCTGCGAGTTTCGAGCTCGCGAATACCTTGTCTCGTAACAACGTCATCCCGTGTCGGGATCGTCGCCCCGGAGAGCACGGTTAAGAATGTTCCCCGAGACGTCTTCCGAAGCACGAAGTAAAAGGGTAGCGAAACAACGAAACCACCCTCCCCGCGAACGCTGGAATGTCATCGCGACTCGGGGGAGCTCGCCCGAGAAACAGGCGAATACCGTCGAGCTATTTCTTCTGGAATTCCTAGCGGTTTCGCGGATCTTGCCACGACACTTACGTATCTCTCGTCCTCCCTCGCCTTGCCGATGTTTTCTTCTCTTTGAAGTTCACCGCGGACAATGTCTGCCATTATACAATATCACCCGCGCTGTACTTTACGTTTACGCAGTTTTTATTAAATCAACATGCGACTACAAACGATTGTCTGAAATGAATAGGATACATATAATAATAAAATGACAATGTTTTTTACATAAGTGCGATATAATACATTTCGTAAATTTTTTCCGTAATGCATGATATTAGAAGAAGTTATTCTCTCAATAGCCTTTTGCGTTGTGCTTATTCCTATTATATAAAAACTGTCGCCCTTGGTAACGCTATCTAAAATGTCACGGTGAAATAAGTTCTTCGTATCCCACAAGCGTTTATGAAACACAAATTGCCGCCCGTTGCGCGCGCGGACCCATCCCGGGCTTTCCGAGATAGATAACAGATAGTAGATATACACCAGTCCAAATTGTACGTATTCGGGATAATCTCATAGTAGGGGGAAAATGGAATCGGGTCCAGGGTGGGTCTCGGAGCCGAATAAATGGATCTCGAAGGACAGCGCGTCGTGTCGCGTCGTGCGGGATGTACGGGAAAAGCGGAATCTGGGAAGAAGATCGAATTAAACGATTCGTAAGGTCCCCCGGGAGCCAAGCTATGGAAAAAGCGAAGGAAGCTACGAAAAGGAAGAGAAGGAGACAGAGATATCGACGGTCACCAAGCGGGACGAAGGGACAGAATGGCAAGAAAGGAAAAGCCCGTTCTTATCGTCGGGAGAGCATCTTCTCTTTCTCGAGGATACACCATGAATACACGTGGAGACGGAAAAGCGTTTCGCGATTCTAACGGAGAGGGCGAGAGATCTGTTGTGTGTGTGTGTGAAGAGGCAAGGTAGGAGGAGGAAGAGAAGGGCGGATCCGCGCGATGTAGTCCGTGGCGGCATGTAAATGCACGGAAGATATTATTCATGAGAGATGCCAGGTTGCGGGTGCAACGAGACGAAACGAGATTCCCGAAGCAGGTCGAATCTGAGGACGACGATGACGATGACGGTGGTGGCAGTGTCCCCGTCGTCGTTCTCGTCATTCGCCATCGCCGAGATCGCTTATCGAGATACGCATCAGCGCTAATGCGTTGTTTTATGGGTAACACCAACCAACCAACCCGGGCTGGCCTGGGTTTGGCCGCTGTGGTCACGCAGCCTCGCGCCGAGGTTTGCATGGAATTTCAAATAAAACAAAAGACAAAAGGGCCGTCGTCACGTGCTATCTCGCACCTTATACACACACCCGGCCCAGAAGCCGTCGGCAACGTTCTCCTCGCACGAGTAATATTCATAAGCTCCTTCCAGGAAGCGCACTCGCCAAGGCGCATACGGTAGACGTCTCTGTTTCTGCAGTTCTATCCCCCGGAGAGATCTTCCGGATCTATCTCAAGCCTGGAATCGATCATTACGCAACGGTATGCCTTGGTATCGGCTGTTAGACGAATTATGATCGCGTTCTGGAAGCGGCTTCTCGTCCGCATTCTACTTTGCACCGGGAATTGTTATACTCCGCCGACATATTGGGATATTTAGATGAGTTCAAATAGAAAGACGGAGCATTTTTAAGTAACGTAATCTCAAACGTGTTTAATGCAATTGAAACTTGATTGTTGTCGTCGTAAAAATCAATAAATGATCGATATGTACGATTAATTATTAACAAGAAAATTATTTTCACGTGCATAATGTTAGAAAATATATTTTTTGTGTATAATGTAATAATCACGACTAATTAAGATATTAAAAATTAGTAAAAATTTACTAATTTATTGATAAATGTTCTAGGCACACACAATTAATCGTAAAATATTATTTGCAAACGCTAACAAATAAAAATGCTATGAAACGCTTATGGAACGATTTCTTCTTCGAGAAGTGAGAGATAAACATAATCCCGTTTCTCCTATAACAGTTTGTATTTTAAGAGTGATTCACGTTGCTCGGGCTTGGACGCTAACCATCGAAAAGGTGGGACAGAACGAGTGGAAATAAAAAACGAAGACGACAGGACGAAGAAAGAGGAGGAAGAGGCGGAGAAGAAGGTGGAGGTGGAGAAGGTGGGCAAGAAAAAGGGCTCGCACCGCGGAGAAGAGGGTAAGACGGTTTACATCTTTGTACGCGACACACCTTCTCCACATTCGATTCTCTCTCGGGTCGCCTTCTCTCGCGCGTTTTTTCTTTAAACACCGTTCACACAACACGTATATACGACGCGAACACGAATGTGCACGCGTGACGCGAACGCGGGCGGGCGAGCGCTCGTCTCGTCTGAATTACCGGCTATACGTATTCAAATGATCGGCCGTTTGCATTTTTATAAAGGTGAGAGAGAGGCAAGGTTTGCGCCACTCTCTTCGTCCCCTTCGCATGCCCATCTCACGAACCGCCCCCCCAATCGCTAGCCATCGCGTTCCCTTCCGTCGCCCCTGATTCTCATCCGCTTGTTCCACTTTCGAGGTGGGCTTTTACACCGGTATCTATATGTGTTTACGTAGATTCCCTCTTGTTTTCGTAACACAGTTACAGAGAGAAAGAGAGAGAGAGAGAGAAATAGAGAGAGAGCGCGCAAAAGAGAGAAGGAGAGATATGGGAAAAGCTCAAGCGTGTCGAACTGAAAACCGCTGAGTTCGCGCGGGAGGCACGTAACCAGGCGCCAGATCCGACTTTGCGGTATCGTAGTACCAAGCAGACTACAAATGAGCGGGTGGGGACGACGAGTATCTTGATCCCGAAGGATCAGCGGTTTTAAACGGGCCCCCGAAGTCGTACCGCGGCCCTCATTTGCCTCGCTACGAAGCCTGCCCGAGAAAATTGCGGCGTTAACAGTTTCAGACCTGCCGTGCGCTCCGTTCCTAAGCATTCGCACGTGGTTTAACGCCTCTCCGCGAAACCGCCGAGTGTGTTACAGGGGGAATTTTGCTTCGTCTTTCGAGCGAGCGATCATTTTTATCGCACGAACGCGTCGTGAATCATCTCAACAAAGTTGTTACAAACCAGCTTCGAACTACGCGACCATTAGCGGCAATCTTTGATGATTTTACAGTCGATTTTTGTTTCAAAAAAATATTGCAGTATCTTGCGTATTATAAGAGAGAAATATTTTATTTTCCATCAAAATAGCATATCTGATCGAAATTTCTGGATCAATTAACAAATGTTTATGACAACAAACCCCGCAATATTAATCATCTTGAGTGTTACATAATAATTTTCATTGTCAAGATACCTACTATTATTACAGTATCGCGGATATGATATTTGATATGAAACCGATTTAAGGATTAGATAAGAACGGCGCTTAATATCGTTCGCAGATACCAGGAAGCTTTCATCCACAACGCGATCCATTCGAGCGAGGCTTTAGTGGCGCCATGAAGATCTCAAATTTATATCCATGAATCCGATTTAGAACGCGATACGCGCCACCGAACGACCTTACGTTTTCTGATATCGCCGCATTAAAAGTCCCCTCCGTACCGCTACTCTGTCGTTATCTATATTCTTTTGTGTACCCCGGCGCACCACGTGCATACATATAATATATCTCCGGACTGACCCGCAACTTCCCGCATCGACGGAAGCGCTGAAAATCGGCTTTCCACGAGCGAGCTGAACCCGCATATTACAGCTAGTCGAGGGAGTAGATCGTATCTCCCGGATGAGTACTCGTCGATCTCCACGGCCCTTTCACCGGAACCTCTCCACCGGTCGCTCTCGACTTCGTCTTCTTCTTCTGCATTCGCTCCCGCCCCCCTTCGCGTTCTCGCCGTTTCGAATTTATATCGGCGCTGTAGAACGCCTCCGGCCACAGGTCAGATTATACATTACGGAGCACGTGCCTGCACGCGACATGTTGCACGCGGTGAGGCCTGACTTCGGGAGACAGGCAAAAGATGCGGAGGGAGAACTAGCGGCTCGCAGACGCTCCTCAGCTCCAAAGAGAGAGAGAGAGAGAGAGAGAGAGA
>NJRL01000045.1:215760-243103 GCA_003063815.1 Aphaenogaster rudis
AAGAAAAAGTAGCGATCGAATTCGGAAATTCGATGAATTCCAACGAGACATACGCGATTCAAATGTTTCTCGAATACCTCCAATGCAAGGATGATCTCGAGTTATAATCGCCGAATATCTCTAGAACGAAGTAATAGGTGTAATTTCTTCAGAAATAAATTCTTTAAGAACCGCAAATGAAAATATTATTATTTTCTTTTGTTAGATTTAAGTTAAATGAGATTTAACGTACATGTACTGCTGTCGGTAAACATATTTACGAAGAAGAATTTAAATTTCTTTCCTTGCGTAATATATATATATATATTTTTTTTTTTTTTTAATAAACATATACATATATATTTTCGCCCACTTGCACAAATTAACGGCAATTTTTCGGCAATCCGATTAAATCAGGTTAAAACAGACAGTAAAATATATATGAACATTTGCCAGCAAAATATATATGAAAATAACAAAACGTGCCATTGAGAGACATAGTTAACAAAATGTGTCGCATATCATATGTAAATCAAAACCAGCGTACATATTACGCGATATCCGCATGAATAAAATGGTTCCGCGAGGAAACGACTCTAAATCAAATTATCGAGAGCTACAAATCCGCGGTGACCATAAACACCCCGCTGGATCGGTCACTTTTATCATTGATCGAAGCGTGGAATTTCGCGAAATACAAATTTATTGGAAAATATAGAGAGCTTGTAGAGGGCAATCGCGAGGCACGCGGCCACGCGCGTATGGAGAAAAATGGCTTCGAAAACAGGAAATTTAGGACGAAAGGGTGGAACCGGGCATTTCTTGATCGAGTTGCGGTCAAAAGCAATTCCGATTCTGATCGACCAGCTCCCAATGGTGCAGGCAGACGTTGGACGTGAAGCGAAACGCCCTTGCAAAAAAAAAGAGAGAAAAAAAGGAGAGGAGACGGCCGAAAGAGAGGACGTTCCCCGAGCTGCCGAAAAATCCGAAGCGAGAACGAACGCACGAGCCTCCCGGCCGCAATTTCACGCGATCGAATCGGCCCGGACCAAATTAAAAACTAATCGTTTTCCCGCGCCCTGCTGGCACGCGCTTCACCTCTTCGCGGCTCGAGCCACATGGGCGAGTAAATGTAAAAAAAAAAAAAACTAGCCGCGAACCACATATATACGTACACAAAAACACGCGCGGCTCAAACACAAAAACGTACATGGTGTGATCGGTTTACACAACCGAAAGCACAGGAATCAAGAGACTATCGGATGATCCTAAGAGGGTAGTTTATTACCACGTGGTGAGCAAATTGTTTTCCCTCGTCCCCTCCTTTCTTCTCTCTCATCGGATCTGCGTTCTCATCTGATCGAAATCCGATAAAGATGGGGAGATGGAAAGTCAGAGGCGCGAGAGATGCCAGATAATATCAAAAAATTCCACGCCGAATTATTCGCGCGGAAATTAATTCCGCGGCAGACCACCGTGTCTATCGATATATCTACTTCTGTAATAAGCGCGTGATCCCGAAAGATTTAATAATGGAAAGTATTGCAATTCTTCAAATGAATAAATAAATATCCCTGAACGGTAAAAGCAAATGCTTATGCCTAAAGATATTAGGATTAATTATCTGCAAATTTTATTTTGACAAGTAGTAAATATACACGTTGGCAATATAAAAAAGTTATTTTATATCGGCAGTGCATGAAAGTCGCGGCGCGATAATGTTAAAATCGTTCTACTTGCGCCGGATAGCGGAGAACACGATTTCACTGCACCGAGTCGTCGATGAATGCACGCAACGTGCGAGCATGCACGCACGCGTGCACGCATTCGTGCAACGTCATGCCGTGTGCCTGTTGCGGCCGGTTAATTACAGCAATCGATATCGTTTGTGCTTGCATCTGTATGCGCGCGTCTGCGCGACGTGTCGCGAGGCACAGGTGAGAGGAAGATAGGCGGAAAGCAGAAGGACGCGTGCGGAATGCGTTCGCGACGAGCGCACGCAGTCGCAACGCAACACGCGATTCTACGCTGCCGGAAAACCCGATCGGATCGCTAACAAAGTCAATTAAATCGCATTCGTTTAATTAATTTCATTCGAGCGGGCAAACATGGTGTTGTTTAAATGACTATCGTCGCTCGCGTGTGATTAGCGACACAAATGAAATAATTACTTCAATTTCTAGTCCAGTGCACAACGATTCGTGCAATCTCTTATTCGTAGCTTTGAAAGAAATGTTTTATTTATATTCTGACAACGCATATTTTTTTATCTCCATTTATTTTGAACAATCCTATTTTCTATATATTTTGTCCCACTATTTAAAATATACTATTATTAGCTTAGCTGATTGTTGTATAAAATGGTAGATATTTTAAGAAATATATTAATTTAATTTATCTTTAAATCTAATCAGCGATTAAATGACCCTCATAAATATTAAATAACGTCTGTATAATAAGAATCTGTCATTTCTTCCGGCACGTTTGTCATTTACCCTTCTCTCAACTATGCAAATTCGAAATATCGTGACGGAACGATGAAAGGCGATCTCCCTCGAACACAATGGCTCGCTGGAAACGCGGGGCCACGGACGAACGGGATCACGGGGGACAGTCAGACGGCGAGGTACGATAATGCGTGGGTCGGCGGAACGGGAAGAGGCGGTGGGTAAGAGAGAAGTGTGGTAGACAGGAAGCAGCTGGACTTCGGAGTCGCGTGCCGCGCAGGAAACGCAAACCGCTCCTGCGAGCCAAGAGTGAGGCGGAGGGAAAGAGAGAGAGAGGAAGGAAGCGAGGGAGAAACGGAGAGAGAGAGAGACTCACTGCTCGCGGCTCGCAGGCTGTGCCGTCGCTTTGCCGACGACCGTACGTGGAGAGGAAGGATCGAGTGGTTCGGGCGCAGAGAAAGAGAGAAGACGACGCCTAAGAGGGCCTTTATTGCCGGGAGGACGTTCTGACACGTGCTCGGGGCATATCGTCATTAAACGTTTGCCAACGGGACCCTTAATGGCACGCGACGACATCCTCCAGGTGGGCCCGTTGGAGTCGTGGGTGTGCATAGGCGCACAACGTATGTACGCAGGATGCTGCGCGCAAACACGGATGCAACGCGACGCAACCGATACACCGTGCACAAAGAGGAGTTCGTCGCAGCTTGCGATAAAACTCTGTACGAGAAGTATGTGGAGAAATTTGAAAACCTGTACTGCATGCAACGTGTACGTTGATCCTTCGCTAACACTCATTATTAGGCTGCAACGACGCGCGATTATACTCAATATGAGAATAATTGCCGAGTTTTAAATAAATTGTAGTTCTAAATTTTATGCATATTACCTTTTTGCGTTTATAAATATTCGTATCACGAAATAAAATCATTTGCAAAACTGATTTATAATAATAGAATAGCACGCGTAATATATTATTACAGTACTTGTAACATTATCTTCACGATTTTTTATATAAATTTTATTTAAGATACAATTGCTCCAATATTGCGCTCATATCGAATCCCTATCCCTCACACACTCAAAGAGAAGTAACACGGATATCAATCATCGAAATAAGGCGCGCTGCAATTGACGCGTTGCAAAAGCTCGCAATATTGAATTTAACGGGTGTCTGATCAGCCGTACGGAAATCTTTCGGCGGAAACGCCGCGTATCGACCCTCGCTCACAGTTGATTTGCGATCAAATTATTGAATGCAATGAGGTAGTAACAGCGAGAAGTGGTGAGCTCTCACTACCACCGATCCTTCATCTCCCCTTGCGGAAGAAGAAAAGGAAAAAGGAGGAGAAGGAGGAGGAAACGGGGCACGTGTTCGGATGGCTATCCGGTGAAATAAGAGACCGGAAGCATCTGGGGGGAGCCGCATTATTTGTTCGGGCGCTTTATTCGATGGAGCCGATGCGGAGTTTCGCTCGTCTACGGGGTGACTCGGGCAAAACGAGCGCGTAATCTACCATCTCGACGAGACGAGACGCGATAACGCTGATCTCGTCTCTCGTCTCAACCAGAGACAAAGGCGTATGCCGAGCTTGTTTATCGCGTGCATTCTTTCTGCTTCTTTGTCACGCTCGCGTTCGCTCGATTGCTTCACCACGGAAGCTTGAAGGCCTTCACACATAAAATCGCGTAAGGACGTAAAACGCAAGCGTAAGAAAATCGATCAATCCCAATCGAGTATTTTCCCCTACTGGGGTTACGGACAGCACAATACTTGATTGGGATTGGTTGATTTTCTTACGCTTACGTTTTACGTCCTTACGCGATTTTATGTGTGAAGGCCTTTATTCGATAAATCTTTAGTGTGATTATTGCACCTTCGGAACGACCGGGAATCTCGGGGATGCAAGTACCGCTGGCGGTTTACGCGGACGTGATATGCATTCCTTGATGCACTAATGCATTTAAAAATGCTATCATTATCTTATTGTTTAAAGAATAGAGTAAGTTTGCAGATGTACACTATGTCTCAGAAATTTGTATATTTCAAGTGAATAACATTAAAAATAAATTGGTTGGCAATATTCTTACATATATCTATATATATGCATGACTATGGGGAATATTGAGTATATAGTCTATAAACACATAATATATTAAATGTTATATATAGAATATTCATATTATACAGTAGTATAATATATCGATTAATAGATAATCGCCCATTGTTACTTCATCTATAGAACGCTTTGGAAATCTTGATTATATTTTTCATAATAATTTAATGACTTTAATGACACATCATTAATTAATTTGTTCTGTGCGACAGAATTGTGTGACTCAAAATTATGCACTAACGCGTATTTTTCGCAATATTTTTCGCCAGATTACGAAAAGAAAAGGGGTATCTATTCTTCTTCTGTCCTTCGGGACAGACGTCCTTGTGGAAGGCTTTTTCCACTCGTAAATGCTAAGTGCAGACTTCACTATCCTTTGCTCGGAGCTAAAACGAGAGGAACAGCTGGGCATCAGTGCCAAACAGAAAGCAGGTTGCATATAGCCGGGCTACGATATCTACTCTTTCCCTCCAACCATTGCATTTTTCTCCCGCCTGCCTACCTCCCTGTACTTCCCCATCGCCGTTTTCCTCTGCACACTTCCAACCACCCCCGTATCTTGTTACCGACAAGCACGAGCCCACCTGGACTCGTAAGGGTTACGAGCAGCAGCCACCGTTTCATACAACTGTGAGCAAAAACTTACATAAAAACCAGCGTCGCTTCCAACAGCCACAATAGCTGATCAGAAAAGATCTAAAAAATACGATGCCCCTTTCCATTCAATGTAGGGTTCTTATCGGAATAGTATTATAAATATAAAAAAAGAAGTATTATAGAAAAAGTTCCAACTTCCTCATGAAAACTATACTTATGAAATAATTCGCGAATCTTTTCATTTCGGGAATAATTTGATGTTACGGTTTTCACTTTAATCGCAATTCGAATGGAGCAACTTTTAAAAAATTTGAATCTTGCATTCATGAACTTTTGCAGAAGAGAAACTCAGTTTCCTAAATCATTATGTTAAATAAATTCCTATTTTATTACTATTATGATAACAAAAGATATTAGTTACGTAATTTATTTTTAAATCGTGTACTGAATACTAATGTACACGCAGGTATTAGTATCATTAATATTCTGCGTACACGATTTTTCAGAGATATCTAAAATTTCGGTCGATAGTCAGCGACGCGAAACTATATGTCAAACTATCGATGCAGGTGAAAGTTCCGAAAGGAAATTAATCTTCGCGTGTTGTCTCACGACGAGGAGAACTGGCTTCTACATAGATAGCTTTATCGAGTGTGCCCATTCCGCTGTCATCCAGTGCCACTCGACACAGACAGAGACAAACAGCAAATAAATCGATCATCCGATTCGTCTATATATGGGCAGGCTGAACTGTATGCAAATGTGCGAAACACGTTTTCTTGCTGCGTGATTTTCTATTTCATTTTCTACTTTTTCGACCGGAACAAAGTTCTCGATACAGTTATTTTGTTGTTATTTATTTATGATGATTTAATGTTGAAATTCTTTTTGTCTTTTCAAGATAGGTTACATTTCGTTATCGCAGTTTCCTATTATTTTAGTGACATTAAAAAAGTTACAAAGCGAATCGAAACGTTTGACGTCTTTCGTTAATTTCTTTTGTCATTATTTATACATCCACAAATAATTTTTAGACTCTAATTAATCCTTTTATTTCTGAATTTCTATTATAAAAGTTCTATAATAGATCTATTTCAAATCCCTTTAGTTATTATTTTCATCAAGCAAATGCTTAAATAAAAATACTCTCATAAGAATATCTTCATATATATTTTTATTCTGTATATGTATAATGTACACGGAGAAAATTTTATATTAAAAATTACTATGTATGGTAGTAGCCGTGGACCATGCAGGAATTATAAAAATTTTTACTATGTTTTCACAAAAGAGTTTAATAATTATTAATATAATAACATAGTAAAAATTTTTATAATTCCAGCAATGGTCTACGGCTACTGTCATACATAGTAATTTTTAATATAAAATTTTCTCCGTGTATAAAATAATATATTTATATATAACATCCAGCAAATTTCGACTAATGAAAGCAGTATTTAGCTCCGACCTTACAGTAATGATATTAAAATCTATTAATTCGTTATTTTTATTCGTTGGATGCACCACATTGAATTATACAGAATTATACGCTTCACGTTAGTAAAGAAGCTTGTCGTCAAATCTCGCATTTTCCGTGAACGAAGGCAAAAGAACGACAAAAGAAACGTCCGATACAGGATATGATTCTCGACGACATCGAGTCGACGGACGCACGTGGCGGGACCACGAGAAAAAGGAGTAAATTCGCGTCGATATTCCGATACGCTCCGGCTATCGTCCGTCAGTTGGAAATTTACGACGGTAGTGTCGTGACTGGTCGTCGCATGGAAACGGGCGAAATTCGCGGCGTGCGGAGAGGAGACGCTGCCAGCCGTCGACGGTGTGTGTCCGATACACACCGTGGAGTTGTACAGCCGTTCTCGTGGCGTGCAGCGAAGATAAAAAAGGCCGAAAAAGCACGTTGGCGGATCCGCGGCAATATGCCAATACGGCAATAAAGCAGGATGCTCTCTTTCTCTCCCTTTCACACACACTCTCTCTCTCCTTTTCTTCTTCCTACCTTTAACTATCTGTCCCTTTCTCTCTATCTCGTACGGTGTCGATATAAACAGGGCGCACAATGTCGACGCAAAAATGCCGACAGATGGGATTCCCGTCCCCTTGCCACGTCGCCCGCATGCTCTCACCCATCCCGAACCCCTCATGAAACCACCCACAATGCTCGCTTTCATAGGCTTTCATCGTTTTTCGTCGGTTTCCCGATCCGCGTGATACGTACGCGCGGCACCGCGTTTAGGCGCGCATGAAAGCGGCCGATATAAAGCCGCCTGCAATAAACGACGATCGTATGAAAAAGGTCCGCGCTAGCGTGGCCAGTATATTTGTTAAATTCGGGAAAGCGTTTGCATTAACGCTTTGTATTTGACACTTTTCTGAGCTCGCAATATGTCAAGCGGATATTCGAGATGTACATCATGTCAATTGGAACATTGCGCGAAATTGACCATTATTTAAGGATTACTTCAAACACGGACCTTCAATCGGCATTGTTTAGAATAATTTCGAAAATAATTTCTTCGTACACAAACTATAAAAAGAATTTCAGATAATTGACCGGACTTGTTGGTGATTATGATAGCAAAAGTCTAATCTTTCGATCAGCGAGCTTAACAATACAACTATCGTGAAACGGATAGACGAAAACATTTTGTGCAAATGGAGGAAAGAGACAGAAGCCACCGTGGAATTTATCTCGGCTACATTTTCGAGGACCGGCCGTCTGATCAAAGGACAAGCGCTCGAATACAGGCCAGCACCAAAATCCTATCTAGACGCTTAGCCGTTATTGAAATGGCATTCGCAGCTGTTTATTCCGTCGTGCATGCAGCGCGTCGGCAACAAAAGGGTTTCGACCTATAGCTGCCAATTTCCTCGGAGAGAATGGGAAGTAAGGCGAAGGTAGGTAGAGAGGGTGAGTGAGGGGGGCGGCTTGTAACCCACTCGTACTATTTTCCGGCCACTTCGTGTGCACGCGCGACTTTATCCGCGGGGACACCAATGGCTTTGTGGCTGCCAAAGGCGCGGCAAACAGGAAGACACCACATTTGCCTAGCGAACACGTATATGCCGATCTTCGACAATTCTTAACACCGTGTGCGGAAAATACGTGAATTCATCGCGCGTTTGGCTGTATTTTTATTTACGAAATAGGAGAGAGACTTGTGCGAGAGAAAGGAATAATCGTTAAATCATTTTTAAATTAATTCAAGATTGTTCAAGACGTGGATGCACAATTAAGTTTACAAAATTTAGCAATTGTGCAAATTATTCGATTGTTAAAATAAACGTTACCACTTTTGAAAATTTAGGCACGGAAGAAACGAATTAATGAAATAATCAATCGTAAAATGAAGTGGGGAAAAAGTACAATTGAATTAACGGAAGTCAGAGAAGAAGGGACGAATTTAATGGCAATGAAAACTTTTACCGCCTCGCCGATGATTACAGGTTAACGAGGCGGCAGTAAGTGCCCACTCGTCCGAACGATAATTGGTCGCTGATCGATTCGTGCCGCGAAACAACCCGCGGTGAGTTCACTGCAAATGCGAAAATCTGCCTCGGTCGTTCCGGCCATAACGCTCGCGCAAGAAAAAACGACGTGTGTGTGTAAAACTGAGCTATACGCGTCCGCACGAAACTGCAGTTGCGGATAATTGGAGCGCGGTAGCTACGGTGATTGCCCGGAATCGACTTCCTTCTATATCAGTAAGTGCCTCCAGTGGCAAGCGAAAAGCATTTAATTCTCGAAAGAAACAGATGATAGCGTAAACAATTCGATGTTACTTTTTCTTGCATTTATTGTGAATTAAATAATTATCATAATAATTAAAAAATATTATTATAAGTATTACACGGAAAGAACGGTTTTGCTGAAATATCTAAAAATTTTATCAGACACAGATCTGAAAATAATTTTGTTAGACCATCGAAAGTAGCTATGTAGGTCACTCCAACATAATGATAATGCTGCAAAAAGTTTTGATATTTTAGCAATTATTTTAGGCGTCCAACATAATTATTTTGGCAAAATTTTTTAATATTTCAGCAAAACCATTCTTTCCGTGTATATAATAGGTATATATTTAATTCTGTAAAAGTACCGTTTAGACGATCGTCAGTTATAATTCATATAAATAACACCGAATACGGCAAGGAAGAATAACCAGATAAATGTTCCGGTCACGCGTCTCGCACGGTCGCAATCGATAATTGATAAGATGTTGCCGGTCGAAGCATAAATTAGCCGCGTCGCGAGAAAAAGCGTTCCAGTGCAGGTCGTAAAGAATCCGGTCGAGGTTGGCGCGGTGTTTCTGAGTGAAATATAAACGAGCGAAGGGCACGCAAGTCCTGATGAGCATCAGCAGGTACATGGTCGCGCTTCTGAATGCACCACCAATACGGAGCGGCGAGTGGGGTTATATGGATTGCGGATTCCCCGCGGCGCTTGTATCCCGAGTAATCCTCAGGAGTGTGCGGCGGGCACGCACGGCATTCTGGCAATTCTCACGACTTCCTCGTCGCCCTTACTCAGGTCGACCCGAACCACCCACCCGTCCGCTTACACATAACCACCACCCGCCCTCCCCCGGTCGCCACGGTTTACGCGGTCGTCCCGCGTGTTCCCCCTCGATTCGTCGCTCAGGTGCACCACGGTTCCCTTGCCTGTACACGCTCCTCGCCGCTTTATCCGCAGGCTTGCAGAGACCCGCAAACGACCCCGAGACAAGGCGATCTCGATCGAGCGAGGAGGTCGGCATCCTCCGGGCACGTATATAGCGCCTTCGATACCTGCGATTCTGCCGCCCGCGATGGCCATTCGGTACGTCGTTAGAAACATAAATTTACAATATAAACCCCCGCAAAAATGCGATCGTGCTGCCGGTAGGCAGTTAGTCGGACTCGCCTACAGAGCCACAATAGCAGATTCGTGATTCGGAATAAGTTAAACTGATTCTGTAGCCGTAAGGCAGCGCGTTACATGGCTACTTTAACAGCGCGACAATGACTGTCGGCATCCGAAGGGCGCACGACGGGTGGCTGCTGTTGCTTCTGCTATCCCTTTGTCATAGGCTCTAAATCTTGCTTATTTAACGTGCAATCGTTCCACAAACGAAGAATACGTTTACCAAAATTCGCACCTTAGTTTCCAAAGGCAAAGAAGATTAGGACGCTTCGTCGTGTCGAAATATTTAAGCTTCTCTTAAATCCGTAAAACAAAGTTTCGCCGAACGACGAAAACGAACAGGAATATTTCTTATTTAAAAGATAAACAGAATGGATTAGACTGTATTGAAATGAAAAAAAATAATATAGAGTTCACTGTTAGGCATAATTAGAAAAGTGAAAGAGTAAATAAGTAGCAATTATTTATAGCAAAATAGTTACATTGATCAGTTTAATATGACGGACTTTAATGAGGTTAAAAGATTTTTCTATGAAAGGAAGAAGAGAATTCTGGAATCGTGACGACAAGAATAAAACTTGGATCGTATACGAACTACGTGAGCGGGCATGACGATGATGTGATTTATAGAGAAATATGAAAAGGGTCGCAAAATACATTTTTCTTTCGAATAATAGGTTTTCTAATCTTTTTCTCTTACATGCATATACACGTCTCTCGTGCGTGTTTCTCTTAACCTACGACAATTAACAATGAATAAGCATTAAATTAAAATATAATTTAATTTAATATATCAAAATCAGAAACGGTTATCCGAGGAAACGGTTATCAGAAGGAAATTACTTAAACGAATAATTTAACAATCAAAATAAAATAAGATAAATCCATATTTTGCTATAATGATCAATAAATAACTATTGATAAATTTAATAAGTCAATTTTAAGTTTCGGCGTTTCATAACTACATAAATTAAATTTAAGTTAAAAAATATGAAATGAAATTCTTGGCATATATTAAGATAACTAAAGCTTGACCGTGAAAGAACGTCATATTTTGTTCCCGCTAACGAAACTATCCTGACATTGTTTTGGATCTCGGTTAGTACAGCCCCCGTCGTTGTCCAGAGGCACAAAAGGACAGCCGGCGCGGGAGAAGCTGCGGCTTGTGCAACATAAATAGAGATACCAAGCGAGAAGGGTGCATCGAAGGTGCGACTACGGTAGGTGATGGTAGTAGTGGTAGATCGTGGTAGCTACTCGTCGTGGGGCTTAACGATGGTGGGCGTGGTGGAAACGGGCCGCCTTTGTCCTCCACGGCGGCCTCCAAATTATGTCGAGCGGCACCGAAATCAGCTCGGTTCGGTAATTGGCAAGCTGTTTGTTTTGTCGCAGACCGTGCCGACAACAGATGGCTACGTTCAGTTCTGCCGATGGACCATATTACGACCTGCTATTATCGGCCGACCGAACAAAATAATTGATCACCCTAGACCGAAGTCTTCGGACAGGACGACCGACGCGTGAACGCAAGGGATGATGAAATATCCAGCTACGCATTGTTAAGTCATTGCTGGAAATACCGAGGCCCATTTATCGACGTCCATTAATCGCGGAACATCAGCAGTTTGTCATCTTAAAAGATAATAATTAATACCTGCGAATGGCTGCTTTCGGATAAATAATTTAATTATTTTTATGCTGTCCTATCTTGTAGTGACGGATAATTATTTTAATTGACAAACAATATTCAATAAAGTGCAACAGGTGCGAGAGATAAAAATTATGCAACTGATTGCAATTCTTCTAAAAACTGCGATCAATAACTGGATTATTAAAAAGAATGTTGAGTATAGTTATATAACATAGTTATATAACAGTAGCACAAAGTTCAGTTGTCGACTTTTAAATAGGAAAAAAACGCGAGATTTCGAATAAATCCGAGAACTTTAAATTTATTTACTTTTCCGGCAATGTAAACGTCTAAAAAGCGAAACGTGAGTAATCCGGAGTACGAAAAAGTTTACTGGTTATAGCAGTCAAGCACCTGTGGCGTCCTGTACGAGGAGGTGAGGTCATAAGATCAGGGTTGAGCGAAAAACTGTAAAAAAGGGAACCTACACCTCGAGTGATCTTTCCTGCCCTTCGTCAGTTGGCGACACCGTGCAACCCTCGGCATCTACAACCCCCCAACAGGTGGCAGCACACCCTAGAGAATGCTAGGCATTCATCTTTCGAGTTAAATAAAAATTTCTGACACCCGATTGAGACGCAAACTCAATATCATACAATGCGATTAATAACATCATACTTTATTAACACTGTAACAGCCAGAAGCTGTTTGATGTTATTGGGAGAAATTATTTTCTAAAACTATATTGTATATACATGATAAAAATTAATTTCTAGTCAAGAAAGAAATTGATCAGGCTCTTTTAACTATTTTCATTGCTTATATCAATGAAATTTTAGAAAAATATGGACTTTATGGCTCGGTCATTTTAGAATTAGATTCTAATGATATATCTCAATTTCTAAATGCAACGTTTTATACTGTAGTTATTTCACAATTTTAGTAATCCGCTGCAAATATTGCTCCAAAGGGATATTTGGATTGCAAACACGTCTTTTAACTACATTCTTGCTATCGTATAAATGACGTGTCTTGTAAAGAAAATAAAAAGATCTCGAAGCAGCGAGTACCCTCGATTTATCTTGGTTGGCAGTGCACAAGGCAAGTGGCCGATACATGCGATAATAATTAAGCAAGCGACTTGTCTACCTTGCAAATTATTTCTCGAGAAGCATCGTGTTGCGGGATCAAGAGACAGATAATATGCCAGCGGCGCACGTCTGGCTTGTCAGTCGTAAAATACCCTTCCGAGAAGCGCTAATTAATCCACCGCGCACAATGCGTTCTGCACACGCAGAAATATCGACGAACTCAGGTAACACGAAGAATAATAATTCCCAACGAGCGAACTTGGCTTCGATCCATCAAGCGCGAAGCGCGTAATTAAAGCTAAGGAATTCCTTCTCTGAGTACGATAAATACGCGCGACGACGTATAAATTGTGAGACGAGAGGACGCGCGAAAGATACGAGACGGAGCAATATTTTCGCCGAATGAAGAACGCGACGCGGGGTATCGGACAACGATGTGGCACAACAAAATCGATATCGATCGGACCGCAAAAAGAGAAGCGGAAAATCGTAGCTCGCCCGTCGTACTCGAGGTGGTATGCGACTCGTCGGACCCGTGTAACTTATCTCAAGTGTTGCCGAGATTGGGCATGTTTTGTTTCGACTGTCCCCCTAATTAGAAGCCGTTTAGACTTTTAGGTCGAGCGGGATGAAGTGTGGTCGAGCGAGATCAGGCGACTCGATAGCGCGCCAACGAGGAGACGTAATGACGGCGGAGGATACGTCTCCTCTTAATTCCACGATCCTTGACGATGTTACGCCGCGACTACGTACGAAACGAATGTTCCGAAGACGGGACACCGTTGCCTGGAAGCCTGTAATGACACGTCGATCGTCCTCGTACGCCAGAGTAGGGAAGATATGTGAGCGGAGTCGTTGACCATGCGCCTTCGATCCGCATAGATAAGCTCGCATATTTAAGAATGCTTTTAACGGGACGGTGTGAGCCAATTGCCTCTAATAGGGGAACCTTGTCGTTACCGCTCTGGTGCACCAATACACGGCGGCCGAGTAACTATGAGGATCTACCGGACAATTAGCTTCGAGTGACAAATCTACGTCTACAATCGTAACAATGATGAGGTATCGTTCCGGACGTAATGCATGACTTCATGCGCGGTGAAGTTGATGAGTCTGTCGTTAAACTGAATACTGAGTTCAAGTGAGAATAAAGAATAATGAAAGACTCATGTAAAAGTATTTAAAATATATTTGAAGATATTTATACGTGTCTCTCTAATGTATATCATTATTATTCTTTGATCTGGAATATAAAACGTGATAATCTAATAATGAAACTTGCTGAAAATGATAACGGGAGCATATTGTGACACGTAACTTCGTAATCTGTGAGCTACGAATACCGCAGAGAAAAAGAAACTCAAAGCATATGATTACTTTTTTAATAAAAGATATACTTTTCAAAGGTTTAATATAATGCGATATCCTCATATACATTTAGAGTGCACACAGATGCAAGAATAACGGGAGATAGTCGTCGCTTAAATTACCTTCAGATAGAACGTATTTACATGCGTGCAGGACGAAGGATCCCGGGGTCGTTGTCAGAGGGCATAGAGGAGGCTCAAAGGGATCGAGGCGCGCCTGAGAATGGAGATTTAAGGGGCCGACGTGGGTGTGGGTGGCTGCGGGGTTCCTGATGGCGTCGTCGTCGTCGTCTTCGTTGGCGTCGTCCGCAACGTTGTTGCATTCGCCGCCAACGTGACGCCCCTTGCGCTTATTCCAACAGGACACTCATGTATATAAGGCTCTTCTACGTGGCGTTTACATTATTCGGTCTCGACTCAAATCTAATATTATGAATCACGCGTCCCGTCTGGGGTCCGTGTATAATGGGGTCGTAGGTCGGTCCGCCTCGCGCGGAATACTTCGTCCTTTTGCACGATAGCCGAGAAACGGAACAAAGAGATGAGCGAAGGGACAGTCTTGTCTTTTATTACTACCATCGAAAAATGTCACGAGTATGTCCTCGTACGCAGATCGTAACGCAACGCGAGAGAATACTGCAAGCGAAATATTTCAAAAGTATATGCAGCGAAGAATTAATATTATTAAATTCAGTGAATATCTTGCACAGTGTTTCGTTCATATAAAACGCAAATACAATATTCTCATATTCACGTTTAAGTCAAGCGTAAGGGTTTCAATTACTCGTTGCGTTAACAGCTGAGCGATTCAAAAAAAGAATTGAAAGATGTCGAAGGCGAGCGGCGTTGAAGGATACCGACTGTCGCGCGATTTATCGTTAGAACGAGGGAACACGAGGGAGAAACGAGACGGGAGGGTGTAACGAGATCGAGCCGTAGAGACGAGAGAGGAGAGGATTTTCTTAAATTGCACTTTGTAGCTCCTGAGAGACCTTACACAGGGATTTCGACGCCCACGGCGAGGGATAACGAGGCGAGCACCGGGGCCCCCTTCATGGAGGTGAGAGACACACACCGGTGGGTCCACCGTCGCAACGTGCGGCCCACGGGGACATAATTGATATCCGGGAAGAGCAAAAGGGCGGCGAGCCGGTGGCGGTGGCGCGCGGGGAGTGAGGAAAAAATTACCTCACAGAGTAGGGGGTTGGTGGAGAAGACACGAGAAGAAAAAAGGAAGAAAAGGAAAAGAAAGAGACGAAGGACCACCGCGATCGTACGGGAATCAACGACTTGCCGAAACTCTGGCAAAGGCCACCTAAGCGCCGACAGAGCGTCCCCTGCCTCTATCGCTCTAGCCCCGGTTCGTTTCCCCGCTAACCGTGCCTTTCTCTCTATCTCTCTCGCTAATTAACGGTTCCGCGCTGTGCAAACATGGAGTGACCACCTCCGTCCGGACTAATTGCTAATCGCAGCTTCGGCACGAATCCTCCTCTCATCGGCCGTGTTTCTCTTTCGCTCCTCGGGAATTCCGCCTTCGTGTATGCACACCCAAAGTACGAGCTAAAGTTCAAATGGCCGTGCACTTAACGGGCGAAACGGGGCAGTGGGTGCACCGCGGGATAATTCGATCTTATCGCGTGTTGAACAAGCCGCCCGCTGGGAAATCGACCACACGGATCGTAAAAATCGAGAGATTGCGACAAACCGTGCCAACATGCTGTGAAAATGGCCCAAAGCAGAATTTACAAAAAATAAAACACTCGAAAATCTCGTAGTGTGTGAAAAGTGATTAAAAATAACCAATAGTAATGATAAAAATTAACGATATCAAGCGAATATTTCATGTATATATATTTGATTACTAACATACTATTTATTTTTTTATTTGTCCCTTACAATATAATATTTTAGTAGAGTATAATGTTATAGCTTTGTCTTTTTACAAAATTTTGGATACTTATATCAATATTTAATACATTAAAGTTTCAAATTTTCGATAGGCATGAATTTTCATATTGGCACTGTTTGTCATAACTTTAACGTAATTAGTGGTATGAAAGTACACTATTATTCTTAAATATTTTAATTTTCATGTCTGCTTAATGATAAATGAAATTATCATGTGATCGTGCAGAATAAGCATATGCAAGCTATACAATGCAATATGTGGTGCATGCGAGGAAATCCTAGTTGCCGCCATTTGGCAACGCCAACCATAAATTATAGCAGCGTACCGAGAATACTTGCGATTCCTCGCTTCTGAATAATTGCTACTGCCTTCAGCCACCTGCAGGTGTAATCCTATTATAGTATATTACATCCCACGGTGAAATGAAGCAAAGATTTCAGCAGCTGACAACATACGAATTTTAAAAATATATTTGAAATCTCAAAAATTTATATTAATAAATTTGGAAATATTACGGTTGGAAAAATAATGTTAACTTAATTTTTGAAAGTATAGACAGCATTAGACGTTAAAATGACGCGGATAATAATGTGACAATAAAGATATTGCAAAATTATTTTATTAAATATCTATTAAATTTTTTCTTTTATTTTTTCCTTATATTTTCTTAATTTTTAGTAAAACAAATTTTGTTCATTTTGTTAATTCATTCACCTACATATACATGTAAAAATATGTTTTAATCAAAATAATTGAAGAGCGGATACTAATATTAGTCATGAATATTTCCGGGTTGAATCGTAGCAAGAAAAGTTCCAATGGTATCCTTTTTGGATCAAGGTATTTACAAAGCGAGATTCAGTCGATAATCCTCAAATGAATTTGGTCAATATATAAAGCAGGTACCGGAAACCAGATAAACCGGATTAGCCTATGACGAAAAAGGCCTCTCTCGATTCCGTGGTTTCCGATTATACATAAATATAATAGTAAGATGAACGTGAGAAAGCGTATAAATAAGAGTTTATGAGGTAAACACTTTCTTCTTGTGAGAAAGTTTCAATCGCTCTAATATGAAGTTTATAAAACCTTTATATACATATGTGAACGATATATAAGGATGATCAACTCACACTCCGTGTTAAATAGTTTTCAAATCGTTGTATTTGTCTTATATATTAGGATGAATAAAAGATCTGTAAAACTAAGAATGAAAAAAGATAGTCAAGATAGCCTGTGCAAGTCGCATAAATCAAGTCTCTAAATCACGAATAAGGGTTGTACTTCACTTCTCTCCCGAAATGATTGAGCACATCGAAAATCGCGATAACGACAGATCTACACATACACTGAAAGAAAGGCTTGATTATAAAAATCCAGGCTTGGTTAATGTTACCAAGCACCTTGGTGAAATAGTTTCAACTAAACGTATAATAAGTATTACATAATTTAGTTGGCTCAACTAAACAAAATTTGCTCTTTTATAATTATTACAAATGTTTATAATAATTACAAAATATTTTGTTATTATTATTATAAACGGTAATAATAATCAAATACTTCAAAAGAAAGTATACTAAATGCATCTCACAAGTTTACCAAGAATTTTTTTTTCAGTGTAACTATTAATTTCTTTTCAGAGAATATTACTCGCCTCTCGATTCACATTCGCGATAAATTGAGATATTAGTTTTCATTATTGATCGCTTGCCAAAATTCACCGTATGACGTTTTCTAATTTACAAAAAGAATCTTAAACGGAACGTCTGCAATCGCCCTTTCCATAAAAAGTTCTATAGAATACTGCTTTCTTACAAATTCTCACGGAAGAGTAGTCTCGAGGCAATTTCCGAAAAATGGCTTACGCCACATTTGTTCGTTACAGCGGCGAGATGGACCGAAAGTCCTTGTGCCCTTGGCAATCTTATCAAAATTATACGGAGATCACAGATATGATTCGCAAGAGGACAGTAACATTATCCTCTTTACGTAGTTAATGACAAAAAATCTCACGGTTGATTTTGTCGAGTCTCGTCAAGACTCTCTTTACGCGTCGTTTAGCTCACGCTTTGGATCGCTTCGATATGTGCACGAACAATTTTCCGCCTCTCAACGTCAGATCCGTTTATCTCCTCGGGATCACGAGCGAAAGGGAGCTCGTGTAGAAAACCACCAAAAACTTGTCAGCGAGTTTAAGCGCGAACAAAAGCCCACCCGTCGGCGCGCTGTGCCTCTAAACGTTGAGATTATCATTGTGCCGATATTTATCTGTCAGTTTCTAGCCGCGTTTCCTTGCCCGTGATCATTGTCGTTTGGTAGGATCAGTGAAATCCGGTCCGAAGCCCACATTTTTCAGGTTGACAAATAGACGGACAATGAGACATTCCGACGCGGTTAGAATAACGCCATTTAACTACCGTAAACCTTCTTCATCGCGACCGTCTCCGCGGTCGCGATCCGGCTTTTGCAGAAACCGATGAAAATCGAGCGTGCTCCAAAGTAAATTCCGACGCGGCCTCTTAAGCAGATTATATTGTGTCGCAAATTTCCCCTCTCGATTCTCGAGCGAAACATATGCGGTATAAGTAGCATGCACAAAGCAGAGAGGAAAGTTCTATAAAGAGATACATGTGTGTGTCAAATACATCGCGCGCTTATCTATATCTACACACACATTTGTAAATTCTATAGAAGTATGAATAAAAAGCAATAATTCCATCTCTCAAATATCTCCGAAATTAGTGGTTATTGAAAAAAATATTACAAATCAAAATTGTTCTATTTACGAGGTGACATATTATGTTCAAATATAGTTTTATTATAGCAAAAGTTATTTTTCAGATTTAAAGATTACCTTTATTTTTTAAAAAACCTCATATAAATTTTTTTATATTAATCGGTTTTCCTATATGTATATTCCGCATATAGAAGTGTTAAGATAAAATCACCGAAATGGAAATATTTGATATTTTATTCTGATATAAATTGTATAAATATATGATAAATATGTCTCGTATTCATGTCTCAATTATCTTAATCGTTTCATATGCATACTGAAAAATTAATTTATTCAGAAAATTATATAGTACTATTTAAAAATAAATGAGTTTGCATGTTATAAATAAATTGGTGCAGCTGAATAATAAATAAAGTCATTGATTCTTTTCATTATTCTACATAAAAAATATTGATGTATAATCGAAACATGAATAATGATGAATTTTGATTTTTATATCAAAATAAAAAAGGATATAAAATATTAGAACTATCTTAATTTTATACATAACACGATTGAAAGAAATGATTAATAGAATAATGTTAATCTATTCGTATAAATAAAAATTACTTTCAAATCTTGAAAGTAACTCCATCTGGAACACACTTATATATTGACCATAAAATGATATTACTCGAACAAGGTAAATATATTTTTATTTTAACATTTTTCTTCAATAATCAATAATTTCGAAGACAAATAGAAATGAATAAAGTTATTTTATTTTATTCTATATATTTTCATAAAATTTATATATTTATGTATAAGTATATATATATTAGATATTGATTTATTAGAGATGTTTATTATACATTTTGGAAAATTTCTATCGTTTTATTTTATTTTGCTTGTACGTATTAGTTCTTTTAAAGAAATTAAATTAAATGTGAAAAATTGCATTAAAATCGTTATCATTTATCACGTGATAGATAATAGATTTCTGTTAAACTGACGAAAGATAAATGAAATTTCTGTTACATGAGACGCTGTTGCATTGCAACAGTTGATATTAATGTTAATGTAATTTGTATTGTCTCTCTTCAAACCTAACTAAGAAAGAAGTACTTTAGGAAGAATTTTTTCACGTTTAAAAGAACAATTTTTCGTTCTTCCCTATCGAGCGAGCGTTTCACTGTCGAGTAGACAGTATACTGCAGAACCATCTGTTTTTACGAAACACATTTACCGGAAAACTTGCCATCAGTGCGTAAATTAGACATCCAATAATGTTAAAAATCTTTATAAAACAAATGTGGTAATAAAATAGAAATTAAAATCAATATAATTTGATATTGTGAGCTTAATTTTCTTTGAATATTAGAATAAGGACAAATATATTTTATACTACTGACCGCTCGATATACTGAATCATTAAAGATCCACAACTTTAAATAGTTTAATCAATATAAATTTTTTTAAAACTTGGATCTAAATCTAATTTTTATAAAAATATAAATAAATTCAATTGATTTAATATGAATAAGCTTAATTACACGATGAATTTTCCAGATTACGCAAGCACCAGTAAATATTGTTTTTACGTTTTTGTGTAACATTGAAATTATGTCACACTGCACCTCTGGAATAAGGTAAGAGCCATGCGCATGTAATAATAGAGTTACAAACTCACCACATTGACGAAGTCCTGGAAAGTCACTGCTTCAACACGCGACTCTTTCGCCCTGGTTAGAAGTATGTCACGTTTGTTCGTCGGTATCTCCGCCTTCCATTCGGGGCTTCTCAAGGCTGTCAGAAAGTCCTCCAGCGGTATCTCTCCAAAACCCTCCGGATCGAACTGGAACAATAAGACAAGCGAAATCTAAATCTGATCCATCGGAAACAGATAATTAAGCTTTAAGCAATGCAATTATACACACCTTGTCGAAGAGCATTCGCCATTTCTGTAATGTAATAAAAATAAATTCATTGTTAATTGTATATCACTTGTTAATCATCACATTAATCAAAATTAATAATAAAAAGTGATAGATATTAATTAATAAAAAATTAATCATCTGTCAATGTCTTAATACAAGATCTACTTATTTTGTGTTTTGAAAAAACAGCAAGGTAAAAATGTGATGGATTCATGATAAATGATATAGACCCGTTAGGAGAATGACAATTAATTTTAATAATTAATTTTAATTTTAATAATTAAACAATTTATTTTTATGCTCGGTCGCGATGTCTAGCGATTTCGGGATAATAACTCACGTCATTAAGCAACTCCCGTCTGTACTCGGATTCGTCGATATCGACCTCCGAGGCCAGATCAGTGTGATCAGTAACGTATCCATCATAATGAGCGCTGTTCGCCTCGCTGCGTGCGTATTCCTCCTCCTCCTCGACAGCGCCGGCGATGGTCGGTATAGAGGCACCGTTTGCCAGTAGCATTACCGCGCGCGGCACGAGGTCACCGGGTGAATCTCCTCATTCCTCCCTCTTCCGCGTGCTTCCTGAAATACGAAGGGGCTACATGTTAAACCGTGCCACTTTTAAAACGATCGATTTCGTCAGTGTTGACGCCGCATAAATATCACCCTGACACTATCTGCATTGTCGTTCGAACGACTGCTTTCAGGGCATAACGATTGGCTTTTAGTCGCGCACGCGATCTCACTTCCCGGCGCAATCCTGTCGATTATTTTACGAGGAAACATCAAGCATATTCGAGTAATTTTTTTTTTTATTAAACACATTGCATTACATCGACATGGAATATTTTTATTTTGAGCATTTACTGGATCGTTTTATTAACTCATTATTCTCCTGCACAAATTGGACAATCGCGACATTTAAAAGCGGCGAGGAAATTTATTATTTTCTTTAAAATAATCTACAAACGGAAAATAAATATATACCCTGCACGCTTAATGGATTTTCTGGATCAACAATCAATCTGAGTGGAGTAACATAACTAGTTACGAACGCGATTGTCGATAAGAGAAGATATTCGGCAGGCTGACGGGGACGATGAAAATAAGGGTGCAAAGGGATATTGATCGTCCTTGCACTCCTTAAGGCGCGATAGAGCAGTGCCCTTGAAACTAGCCTGCCGTTATAAAGCGGCGCAACGTGTCGATGTGGCACAGCGTGTACAGCGGTGGTGCCGTTTCCATGGCAATGCATTGATGGGTCTGGGAACGTGCCAACCATCTACCGCGCGCGCACTGTGCACATGGGACGCATGCCGCAGTATTATGCACATATCGTAATTGCACTTGTCTAAAATGTCTTAAGATAAGCAACGATGTTCCCAAGAAACAACCCCCGATTACCTTCGTGAAACGTTTAGCGCCTCATTTTTTTAAATTTCAATATAATAGACAGCGCTCTTCCTCTAAAGATTCTAAAATTCCTAATACGTTCCAAAATATCCTGCCAATTAAATACAAAAATGAAAAATCCGAAGGTATATATAAAATGTTAAATTTTCGTTCTCGGTATATAAACACTGATAACTTGTTTAATTTAATCAGAATCATGAATTCAAATCATAATAACGTTGGACAGAATAATTGAAGAATTATCGAGTCTTCAAGATGTCAGATTTCTATAAAATTAATTGGTTAAATTAATTGGATATCATTATTAAATATCATATTGCCCAAATATAGAATTACTTTGCGGTTAATTTAATGATATTGATCAGATTACAAATCAGATCAAATTACAAATTGATCAAATTACAAAAATTAAATTATTTTGTATATATTACAAAATACTTTAATATTAGCATATTAAAATAAGACGTAGAAAATTAAATTAAATCAAAACATAACGATATGATGAGCAAAGTGATGGAAGTCATTTACTTATATTATAGAATACTTTCTTATATAATATCTCTTATTCGATAATAATTCCCGGATGTTCTGTATAATTTACCGATCTTCAAAATATCGCGGAGTTCGATCGTTACGAAACCATAACCATGCGGTGCATCCCAAGCAGTCCAAATATACCCATCGGTCTCCCTTCTTCTATCTTTCTTTTTCTCCTCTCTCTCTCTCTCCCTCTCTCTTTCACCCTATCATGCACTCTTCTTTCGATGCCCGCGCGAGTCACCCTCCGTTTCGGGCGAGCGTCAACGCGCGGGTTACCCCACGGCGTCGTCTCGACCCCCGCAAAACCACCCGCATCCCCAACGTACGCTCTCTTCTCCCCTTATCTGGCTCTCTTCGTGTATCGTGCCGCGACGATGTCTCGTAGACGTGTCGTGCAAAACTGGAGGGCTGTTAGTTCGAGACAAACGCAAGGTCATCAACCTTGATTCCACGAAGCAGCAGCTTGGAAAAAAAAGTTCTAAATCAACGTTTTGCGTTTCGAAATATAGAATGACACGAAGTTTCAAGAGAAAAATATATCGATATCAGTTTTGAAACTACATTCTTCACGGGATAAATAAAAGTGCTTTTTCCATTAGCTAAAATTTAGTACGGCTATCTTTCACGATATATTAGACGATTCTGTAGTCAAGACTACGCTTTTATGATAAAATTCGAAAATATAATAGAACTTTATCGGTGTAAACTTGATTGCTCTTCGATTGATATATTAAATTACATGGAACGTTATTAACAGGATAATCTTCTGTAAATTACAATCTCTAAAATCAATGATTCAAGACAATTTTTAATCCGCCTAAAACGTTCCGTTTAGACTATTATTCCACTCGGAGCAGCAGGGATACCTCGACTCGCTCCCCTCCTGATGCAGACGTATCTCTTTACGACCCACCCTTCCGTGGAGTTGCATTACCGTCCGACGCTGATCCGTGACGCTTGTAAGATTTGTACGACGCGTCAAGTCAGCTTCAAATATAAGACGCGACATGGCAAGTAGTCATGCCATGTTACTGAGCGTACTGATCCGCGTACAGGTCAATATGTGGTGGAGTCCATACAAGTGCACGCCTGTATTCCGTGCGTGGCAAAATACATTCAACACTGTATTTTAATGCAAAAGTATGCACAGAAAAGTGAAATAATTTTCCTTGACAAAATTCGTTTAACACGCTCAAACTAAATGCGCATATTAAATGAGCATATTTAATGAGCGCATTCTCTTCCAAAACGAGAAGCTCGCTTTAAAGATATCGATATTAGACGTATTCTTTTGATAAATTGTAATGGTTTCTATAACTATCTAATATGTTTACTTAATTTTTAAAATAAATTTCGGGAAATATTCCGCAAAACAATATAATACAATATAATATAAACAATATAATACAATACAATATAAAACAATATAATATTTGAACTGTTCGCGAAGGAGGGGTATTGGTGTATATATATGCGCCGCTTCACTGTGTCATGCTACATTCATATTTTCATTTGGTGTCACATTCACGTTTCACCCCACTCAATTGATACATTCTTAATTTGATTTCTAATTCATACAGTAATTCTCTGTAAATTCTCAGTCTACCTATTTCCATTTGGTTATCTCTCTATGTTTCATGTTCTGTGGGGATGCGAGATTTTCATCTCATTTCATCTTTTCATTTTTAGTTTCTAAGTTTTCTTTTATTATTATACACTGAAGAGGACTCGAATCAGAATCGAAACGTTTGTAAATTGTTTTGGTTCAATAAACAACATTTTTGTGCGCCCCGATATCGGCGTTGGCTCATACTTGGCTTCCTCCTGGTTTCTTTTTAGATTTTATCATTGAGCCTTAACTACATTAATAATAATACGTTCGAATTTTTACTCGCATTAAAGAATATAACGTCAAAGTTTAATATTTTTAAACTTGTGCCATTTTGTTCTGAGTGAAATGTTTTAATCGTTTTCAATATTATAAAGCATTTCGGCTACGTGGCAAGCAGCGAATAAATCGAGTAGAACCAAAAGATATATACAAAAGATACAAAGAATGTGCAAATTTAATCGCATATATGAGAGAGAGAGAGAATAAATTTTTAGTCAAGGGATTCTCATTTGTCATCTCGTATAGAATACCATATATATATTTTTTATTTATTAAATATAATTGAAGTGATTGATTAAATAAAAAGATGCTATAAACAAACTGCTTTAAGGTAGTTGTCTCGCGACAGTACAAGCCAAAAGTATACTCTAAGTCAACGCCGACTATCTACCGCTACCTACGATTACAGGCTGAAAACTTTTGGATAATTCTATCCCTTTCACCAAAACAAAGCGCCGCGCTCCCCTCGGCGGCCAACAAATCGCTCCTCTACGTCAAATAATCGTGAAATTCGAGATCTTTTTAGTATTGTATTTCTAAAACTAAACGGTCAATAATTTTGATTCTTTTACTAGTATTCCTAAAGTGTCTTTCTATTATATATTCGTTTTTCATCACTGTGTTATGGTTCGTTCTAATTATAAAAATTCAAAATATGAGATTTTCATACGCTTTGTATGCGATACAAGGGAAAAGTGCAATTTTTGATAGCGATTATCTCGTGTTCGGGATAGTCAATAACTTTTAAATTGCACAAACATGTAGATATCACATTTATATTAACATACAATTAAATTTTCAAATATTTCTTGTGAAATGCGATTCGCGAGAAAACTACCTTAAAAAAAATGCATTCAAAATTCTCATTTGATTTTACAAAATACTTGAATTCTAATCTTACCAATTGTTAATCGAGTTGCAATTGCCCTCAATTTTTTTTCAACACGCTTCCTATTTATAGCGACTTCTTTTCAGACATCGCGTCGATTCTGGTGTAATCCTTATCGAAACCGCTACTCCGATTTCCGATTATTCATGTTTCGATACGAGAAAGTGCGTCTCACATGCTCGCATTCTCATCGTGGGTGATAAGTATATAGGCGATTTTCACGTGTCTGTGCCAGAGAAGCTCTGAAATTACATCAAAGTTCCGAACGCCGTTCGCATAACACGCGGATTGTTCACAAAGTTGATTTCACATTCGTCTTACCTTCCGCAAGATCGGCAAGGGACGCTGTCCGCCGCTGACGAGACGATCCAGGAGCGAACAGGCGCGACGGGGTACATCCTCGAGCGTGACGTCATAACCTCGCATCTCGCTGGCGGCGCATTTTGAAGTTGCGCGCGGCCGCGAGCAGGTACGACGGGCAAAGTCTACGACCTTGTTCACGAATACATCCGGCACTCGAATCCGTGTGCAGAATCGCGCGACCCCGACGATGCGACACGCGCGCGAAAATCGCACCGAAAACGCGCGGCGATCCCCGCGGAAACACGGCCGTCCGGTACACGACGGTTCGTCGACTGGGATCACGTGACACGTTCAAGATGCTCCCGCCGATGATCACGTGACATTAAGAATTGAAACGTAGGCCGAATTAGGCTCTTTTCTCGTCTCTCGATGCGCTGATTTTACACGAGGACATTCGTGTGCACTGACGACGTCTCGAAGTTACTTCGAAAGCACGCTCGAAGCATCGCTGTAGCGTTTTTTACCTTCGAAACGAGAATATAAACGTCGATGACTGAAAATATGCTACTGCCAAAATTAATGTGAACAACGAACCGTTTCACCTCGATACTTGCGCCCTGCGCCTCAATTCATGCATCCACGATGTTGTACCGTTATGCGCGATGTATTCGTTATGTATTCTCGAGCGAGTAGCGATCACGTGGCTGCAACGTCGTCCGGTACAGTCCGCATTCAAATCACGCGTGGAACCCGCGGCGACGCAGTCGGGATGTATCGGGATATACAGACACGCGGTGCGACATCTCAACGATCGATGGATCCGTTCGGCCACGTCCGGCCCGTCGGCGTCTCGACGCACGCGGCCTCGGACAGGCTCGCGAGTGAAATCAGTGGCCGTCAGCACGCTCGACCGCACATGACGCGTACGTATTGCCACGCTCGCGGCTAGCTTGAACGCGACATGCGGGACTGCGGCACGCGCACCCGCGCGATCGATAATACAGGTTGCCGCGCGGCGCGGCGCCGATCGCGTCCGATTACGGCCGAGCGCGCACGAGGTCGAGCGAGTCGAGTCGCGCCTGACACGTGACGGCGCGAAAAACGCGATCGTGTTTTTGGACAAATGAAACGGAACGGATTATCGCGCCGCGGCAGACTCCCCGTTTCTCGCGCGCGCGAATATGGTGATGTGCCGTTCGACGTTGTCGACGGAAAACGCGTCGCGCGACTGACTGTAGGTCTTGCCACCCTCGCCGATTCATCCCCGGCGTCTCCCCCGCTATCTACCGACGCCCCCTTCGATTCATTTCGCCAGCAGAGTCGTCCGCCCGACCCCAACTGTGCCATGCCGACGACGATTCGAACGTGCACGCGCGCCCCGGCGTCGTTATGCTCGCCGGCGCGACGCTAATTAATGGACCCCCGCCCCCCGGCGATGCACTTTCGCCGTAATTGCGAAAATCCAGCGTGTTAAGAGATCGATCTGTAGAACGGTTCCAGTATATATTTATTTATATAATTATATTAATATCATATAATTTTAATATTTTTAAAATTTACCATTAATATTTCTATCCCTCCGACTGAATACGT
>NJRL01000045.1:248778-328386 GCA_003063815.1 Aphaenogaster rudis
ATTTTTTTTTCGTATTTAATGGCAGAGGTTTGGTTGTGTTCAGGAATGTTATGCTCGCCTTAAGCCTTAAGCGAAACACACATTGGAGTTGCCCGTGCGACATGCGATATTCTTGAACGTACCCTTCTTTAATCCGCTGAGTCGACTGCAAATCTGTAATCTGGGGGCCCATTACAGTTTTCGGGATTGAGTGAAAATTACAAAAGCGAGCGAATTCACTAGGTTTTGACCAATAGAATTGCTCAAAACCTAGTGAATTCACTCACTTTTGTAATTTTCACTGAATCCCGAAAACCGTAATAGGCCCCCTGTAATCCGCTTGAAAAAGAAGTAAACAAAGCCGTGTTTAGAGAGAATTCAATAAATATATGCTACATGCCACTTTTCAAATTTAAAAATTTGTAGTTAATAACTTAAGCTTGAAACGGTCTCCAATGTCCATTTCTACCAATGTAGATTAACTTTAATCTCGGTTTAACTTACTCTTTATCTTTTTTTAGTTCTAAGAATTAGAAAAAGATAAAGAGCAAGTTGAACTGAGATTAAAGTTAATCTACATTGGTGGAAATGGACATAAGTGACTCATTTTAATAAAAAAACCTTTTTTCGAAATTGTACATAATTTTGTTCAAATTACCATAATTTTACGGCCCTGGTACCATAGGCGCCCTCTTTTAGGTTGAGAATGAGAACGCTGAGTCTGTTGTGCAGTGCGGCGATGCTGCTGTCACTGATTTGCGGAAATGGTGTGTTTAGGTTAGGATTAAATGGACGTTGTCGAATATCCACGAGCCGGCACATGCCACGACTTTGATATAACGCGCGGCCGGATGAAGAACGGCAACAGGGAGACCATGTCTTATCTACGTGATTGGCGACAGGCGTTGCGCGCACCGCACGTCTATCGGGTGGCAAACAGTACTTTTCGCATCCAGGGTCAGTTCCTGGCGTTGATCCTTCTCGTTTTGAGCATACCGATCTTCTTCCTCGCGTATCCGTTGCTACGTGGCATCATGTGCTCGCCACCCAGCCAGACTCTTGCCCAGTGTCGCTACTACAAGTACAATCGAACGTACCCTACCTCGACGCCTATCAGAACCTCCAAGGGCATTACCTACCGAATAGCAATAGTGAGCGATCTTGATCACGATTCCAAGCTTATGGACAAGAAAGACACGTGGCATAGTCTTATGAGAACAGGCAGTCTCTATTGGAATCCCGGCAGTAATTTTCTGTCTATTATTTGGGACGACAGAACTGTCGTACTGTCCTCGTCGTTGTCTATGAAGGGACGTGGAATGGAGCTGTCGGAATTAGTGACTTTTGACGGTCGTCTATTGTCCTTCGATGACCGTACAGGAATGATATATTTTATTGAAGGTGATCAAGTTTACCCATGGGTTATTTTAATGGATGGCAATGGTAAAAATCACAAGGGTAGGTTGTTTAGTGAACAATGAATATTACCGTTGCTTCCGATACTTACAAGATATTTTTCTTATTAAAATTTTATTTATATGTAATGTATATATAAGGATTTAAATCCGAATGGGCATCTATCAAAGATGAACAATTGTACATTGGCAGTATGGGGAAGGAATGGACTACGCCATCCGGTGAATTTGAACATAATAATCCATTATGGGTTAAAGTAGTGTCACCACGTGGTGAGACACATTCTCTTAATTGGATTTCTTACTACAAACGATTAAGGCAAGCGATTAACATCGACTATCCAGGTATGCGGATATTTATAAGTTGTGAATGCACGAATTAATTTATCATACATATACTTTGCATAGGTTACATGATACATGAATCCGGAGCTTGGAGCGATATACATAAGAGTTGGTTCTTCTTGCCTAGAAGATGTTCCCATGAACGTTACAATGAAACGCGGGACGAAACAATGAGCTGCAACGTTATGCTGACTGCAGATGAAAACTTTGTTGATATTAAAGTGCGTGTTTTTAATAATTACATTAATCACATACACACATTAATATTTTGATATCTTGATGAATTGTAACAATTATGAAATTTATTACAGGTTACTCATATCGGAGATCTAATTCCAATCAGAGGTTTTTCTAGTTTTAAATTTTTGCCTGGTTCGCAAGATTCTATCATAATAGCCTTAAAGACTGAGGAATACCAAGGGCGAACCGCAACATATATTATGGCCTTTACGATAGAAGGAACGATAATAATGCCCGAGAATAAAATAATGGATAAAAAATTTGAAGGGTTAGAATTTATATGACATTTAGAAGTAATTGTTAATTATTTAATAAAAAATTGTAAATAAATGTACAGAATGCATAGTTCTAAGTTTCTACGAGATAAAATTGCTGGAAAGTTAAACAGTGTAATTAAGACCGTTCCTTTGAATGATCAGTATTGCTACATTCGAAGCACCAGGGTACAAATTTTATTCTCATTGACATTAAATGCCTGTAAATGTATACCGGACACTACAATTGTAAATACATGTATGTGTGTGTGTATATATATACACACAAAAATTTGTATATATATATATATACAAAAGTAAAAACTGCTAAACGTGCCACCACCGCTGCGTCTGACGACGGAAATCGTAATTTCCATTTGATGCATGCTCATTCATGCTCCATGCTGTCTTGGCAAAGGTACTCTCAAGCTGCATTCGGTTTGGGCGCTCACGCGCTGTAAGCGTCATACTATCTTTGTTCTACATTTAATGAGCAACAAAGATAGCATGATGCTTACAGCGCGTGAGCACCCAAACCGAATGCAGCCTCAGTGGTTTGCCATTGCCTTCCGAGAGGTGGTGATCAATTAAAAATTTGATATGTTCTGCTTGGATTTGAACCTGGATCTTTGGCACAGAAAGCAGACGCGCAACTTTTACGCCACGATCATCACAAAAAAAAATATATATAAATATATATATATTGTGTATATATATATATATATTCATAAATTTGCAATTGTGTTCAAAAGTACGAGAATATACGAGATACATTATATGTTATGTCTTCAATTGTATCATGCTAAAGTAGTCTTGATATTTATTACAAAGAAAATTGGGTATCGGAATTCAAATATTAGAAGTGCAGGATAGCAAAATCACGCTAAAAGATCCTGTTGTCTCGAACTTTTTACATCATATATATAGCGAATTTTTTCTTTCTCTTGTCTCATTGCGCGCGCTTACAATATGTACTTCTATGCCAAAATCAATAATACAAGTATATATCTAGTCCGGAGGTGGTGGCAGCAGCACTGCGTTTCTTCAGCAGGGTTTAGTCAACCCGATGCACAGCAAGGATACGGTTCGCAGCTCGAGCATGTATCGCGGTTTGCGTGCATTTGTTATACATGCTCGTTCGCAGTCTTTCGAGAAGTGACATTACTCCGGTAGTATGTCAGTGTCCGGTAACTATCGAACTTTTATAAGAAACGGAAGCGGCATCAAAATTTTGCATCGCAGTTAGGTGGTCTTCCCTGCAATCCGTATTTGCATTTTGCGTCCAGATAAATACACAATAAAACTCGTCCTTACTCCAAAGATTTTGAGGAACAGTACGTTCAACGAAGAATTTTGTCTGTTCATCGCGCTCCGTATATAAATAATTTCAAAAAAATTGATAAAAGATAAATGCATCAATAGAGATTGGAGTGGTCATATATGACGACAGAAGCTTACATAACAACTGCACAAACGGCTTGAATTGCTTAATCAGACCAAGTATGTGTATCTGAACGAGACATGTATGAAGGGTAGGTCCATCCTAGTGGTTCAATTTGCTACATTACGCCGGAAAATCAAAATTCTAGGCAAAGCACAATTAAATTTTAAATATGTACAAAACGCATTAAAAGTAGCTCTTCCTGTTTTGCGGCTTGTACAAGGAGGAAATGCGGCACTCGTAAGGATGCATCGTATGTGTCAGTGACGACAGCGGCGACCGCAACGCGGCTGGCACGCTCGTGATGTAAATGTACGCGATATTCCGCATACCGTGTATGTTTTCCCGACCGTTGAACTTATCTTTTGAGACAGCAATAAATCAACAATTATCAATATGCTCGCGCGAGTAAGTGACCTTGACGTAAACTGGCGATTGACAATCCCGCACGGCGAAAAGATGCTTTCCATTTGACAAACACGTAGCCGATAGTCACAGGAGAAAGACTTTTATCATTCGGGTAGTTCTTTAAAAATCTTTTTCACTGATAATGGCGACTGCGAAAGACGCGATGAAGGACTGGAAAGTCGCCAGGACCAGCATCTCCCTGCTGCTGAACAACAAAACTGAGGAAGCTGAAGCTCTGTTTACCGAACATCCTCATAGCTTCCACGTCAAAGCCGGCCGTTGCTTTGTTCTCTTCATGGTACGTAATCGCGTGATGAGGCATATCGATTCCACTGTATTCCAACGAGGTTCGCTTAATGTCTCAAGGCCGCGAAAGAATGTTGTTACTTAATCGGTTTTAATAATAAACCGCGAGCATACGCGTGCATCGGAAAATATAAAATCGATACCGATTGATACCTCACCCCAGGACAGACGAATCAAGTAAAAGTAATCTTACAATTCTATTGCGATATAACAGAATCATGAGAAAACGAGCGCGCTTTGCTCCGATTTACATATAAAAAATGCAAGGCACACGCCTTGAATGTTTTACTGGAGATAGTAATTTTTAATGCAATTTGATGAATCGTGCAGAATGCCCTGATGACTTTCGAAGAGGACAAGTTTCAGCAAGCCACGTTATTACTAAAGGATATGGAACGAGAATGTGCAGGCGATATAGGGTGGCTGAAATCCGTGAAAAGTAAAGTATTTAGAGCAGAAGAGACCGACGTAAGTTCCCTCAGCAGATTTATTAATATAATTTTGTTCAGTTCTCTCACAGATTTTCTGACATATATCTGGAGAAATAATCTCTGCGATTATCGTTGATCGTAACAATGAAAACTAAAATCCATTTAAGATATATTTCTTGTACCTCTGATACCGAAATTTTAATTTAAATTAACATTGTGCTTCAAGCTTTAATTATCGATATAATACATCGGTACAATTATAATACCACGCGTCGTAAAATGTTTATAATTACGTTAACGAATTTACGAGACAGTTTGATGAATAAAAAAAAATAATTACAAAATTAATTTCAGAAGGATTACGTGAATAAGTTAGAGCGCCAAATCGTTCTAGCGGATACGCAAGTGTTCTCGGCTGTATCATTGTTCCTCCAACAAGAGCTAACTGGATACGTTCGCGGTTGTTGGATGCTTCGCAAAGCTTGGCGTGTTTATCAGCACGCATACAGTCAGATTTCGCAACTGTATCGTCGTACCTTCGGTACAAATCCGATTGGTGCGTAATCATATTGATGTGATACGTAAAGGCGAAGATTCAGGAAATCAGAATTTCAATCGTAGCAGCTTTGTAGAGATAGCGACATTTAATTGCAACATCTATAGTTTCATTAATTAATTTGACAGAAGAATTAAAATAAGAATTCAATAAATTCTTAGGTCGGTGTATTCATAGTCCGTTCTAAGCGATATATTTATATAAAACCATCTTAAATACCCACAATCTTAAAATATCATGAACCAATCACAGAGCCGTATTAGTGTCTTAAGACGTTACTTAAGACGGTCTTGAAATAAGAACAGACTATGAATATCGGCCTTACTATTGTTTTTTTATTATTGTAACTCGTCATATATAAATAATATATTGCTTTTTATAGCGAGTATATTATAAACAAATTCCATTTTTTCAGCAGGATTTAGCCCGTGTTGCATCAATCCGACGAGCAATGGATCTTCTGTGCAGAGCCCGCAGAGCCCGGAATCTTCGGAATGGTCGATACCATCCTGCAACGGTTACACGAACAACGTGACACCTGTGTCGTCGCCATCAGGTCTGCGAAGCTCTCTATCAATGTTCTTCTCGCTCACTGGCATCACGTCCGAACAACAGACACCGTAATTGTTCTTAATGAAAATTTTTCGTCTCCTTTCGTCTTCTTTTTGCCTATCGCCCTCTCCTCTCATAAGAGAAAGGCATTGCCGTCGTGCGTGTTGGCACCTATCGACATATTTGGCGGAGTGCGCGATCGAATCTCCGCTCACGTTAACGATCCGTAATTTTGCGCCGATAAACTCACACACTGTCTCGTATACTCGCTTCGCGAAAGTAGTAGTGAAGTTTGTAGCTAGCTTCGATCACTTTGCTTTTCTTTCTCCCTCGTTCGCACGTTCTAAGCTCGCGCAAGTCGTACTTAAAAACTTATAATTAAAGCAGAATGTATTTCGCAGCTTCGTGGAACCTACGGAGGTGACACGTTTAATGTCGGCTGCAAGTTTTGGTTACGGTATATATCAACTGTGCGTGAGTCTCTTGCCACCGTCTGTGCTGAAAGTAATCCACTTCTTCGGCTTCGAGGGTAACAGGCAATCTGGTCTTACCGCCCTTATGTACGCACGACTTGGTGAAGATATGCGCGCACCGCTCGCCACGTGAGTGTATTATTTCGAATGACATATTTCGAACGTCTCCCTAAGTGTATTTTTACAAACCAATACACATAAAATAATTGTACACTTACATAAAATATTTAGTATCTTACAAGCATGGTATTTGTTGCTCTTTTCTTATATTGAATCTTCTTTTTTCACTTTGACTAAATGTACAACGTATGTTAGAGTATAAATATATCAATCTTCATGTTTGTTATACTCTTTTGCACAATATGACTGGTTAATATGCGACTATTTTATTGTAGATTAGCTCTACTTTGGTATCACACAATTGTACGTCCGTTTTTCGCGCTCGACGGATGCAATGTAAAAGCAGGCGTCGCTGCAGCGAAGCAGCTGATAACTGAATGCCATGCCGAATTCCAAAACTCTGCCCTTTTTCTCTTCTTTGCCGGCAGAATGGAACGCTTGGAGGTACTAATGAATAAATAATTGAGTACTAATAAACATTATCTTCTACAATTTCTTATTAATTTATTTTATATAAAATTATTCTTACTGATAATGAGCCTTCAGAATCCTACATTTACAATATTATTATTAAGATTTTTATTTACGAACATCTCTAGGTGCGTTCTGGTAGAAAGATATTTTTTGCACTTGATTGTACAGCTTAGTTTGTTGAAATTTTAATTCGATGTATTTTGACATCAATATAATATTATTCATTATTGCATGATCCGATCGTTTCGTAGACAAATGTTGATGGAGCGCTAGAAGCGTTCGGCAAAGCTGTGGAAGTTGCAACTCAAAGAGAAGTTAAACTGCTGTGTTTGCACGAGGTGGCTTGGTGCCATGTAATACGCTTGAACTACGACGAAGCGTATCGATCCTTATTGCAGTTACAGCAGCAGTCGAGATGGTCCAAGGGCTTCTACGCGTACTTAGCCATGGGTAACTTCAACATCGCCCCCACGCCTGAATAAGCAGACTCGGGTTTCTTCATTGTGCTACATTTGCAGTTTGTTGCGGAGCGAACGGCAAGTTCGATGTTCTCTTGTCGATGTACGGCAAGATCCTCCCGTGGTTCCACGAGACGAAAAGTGAGTCGCAACTCGACATTTTTATCATGCGCAGGATGCCGAAAATTGTCGATAAGGAGACCGGACATCCTTACACAGCTCTGTATTATAAATTATTCGTATACGAATCACTGTATTTGTGGAACGCCCTTCCGTCCTGTTCCACGGAATCGCTGCGGAAAATATCATATGGTAATAATAGATTGATTTTCAGTTCCATCCATTTTATATTCTGTAACGTGTAACCAATTTCATTTCAACACAGAAGTCGAGAAGACGGCTAAAAAATTGAGATGCCATTTAAATATTTTATGTTTTCTTAATTTTAAGCGCGAAAAAACTTCTTTATGTCTTACTTATCATATAACTTTATTATCAGAATTTAAGGAAAATCATTCCGAAGAGCCAATGGTTGGTTTGACTGACCTTATTGAAGGCGCAGCATGTCTTTATCTGGGAGACACCGAAGTGGCCATTAAAAATTTCCGAAATTGTCTGAAACGTAGGTATCCGTCCAAGGACGAGTATGACCAGCACGTTAGTGCGTTTGCGCTGTATGAACTAGGAAGTAGCCTTAGTAACAATAACGTAAGTATACTGAATACACATGTATACTCATCGTCTTTTTCGTTATTCCTTACGCAACTTTGTATCTCATATTTTAGAATCCTAACGAAGGCAAAAATTTCCTATTGAAAGCGCAAACTCAGTACAAAGATTACGATTTCGAAACTCGACTCAACTTGCGTATACATGCCGCCCTGAAAAATATATAGTGACGTTAATTCGTCGACATTAAGCGTCCGATATTACATCACAATGTAAGATAGCTTTAGCATTGAAAAAAATATATTTACATTTGCATACAGTAACATTTTATGTATGTTACTATCGTCCAAGATCTTGTTATTTCGTTTAATAATAAAGATTAACGAAGATCAAATTTAAGGGAATCTACACCATAAATATGATTTTATGGATCTTATATATTTCATTTTATTAATATTATGCTTTATATGCATAAATATCGATGCAAACATAATTTCATGTATGTAATTTCGAAGATGAAAGATATTTTAAAATATTATATCGTACAATTTATCACATTTATTTAGAGCGATAGATTTTATTTGCAAAAAATATATTAAATTTTGCAGTAGAGCATAGCGATTTATACGAAGTGAATTACGAATGTTATTTTATTCCGTCTAAAAAATATGTAGGTATAGGCAAACGGAATTGGATCGCATCTTTTTGCATGATTATTCGAGAAAGCTGTTTACTTGAAAAATCATGTATATATACATACATTGTCATACATTTACCCTGTACATATATCTTGTGTACACCTGCAAATATACAATAACATGAAAATAGGGTAAGAAAATATATTTGAATATTTCATCAAAATGAAATTTTCTTTTCACTCCAGAACTGTTTGATATTTGTTTATCGTTTTCACTCCACGTGTATTTCTTCCTTGTATACGGCAATTTACGTATCTCGAATCGCAATTCATCTTTTTGCAAAATATATCGATTATGTATATACTACATACAGGCTGCGTTCCGATATTCACTGCCAGTACTGAAAATCTATAGTTAACGTCACGAATACTATTGATTTTCAGTACTGGCAGTGAATATCAGAACACAGCCACAGACGATACCGGTTGTCAATGGTACCGGTTGTCACCTAAGCTTTGACACATACGTTCAGCGAAAATACGTGCGATTACCACTCATAAGAAGTGTCGCCAATATCTAGTATGAATTAATTTTATTGACTCTTATTAGCGCGTCTCTCTGAGAGAACTCGGGACACAATTGCGTAATGAAACGACGCCGATGAGTGCGCGGAATACCTTCTGTTGTGTTAATGCAGGGAATTGTCCGGGTACTCCAGTCAGTCAACGATCCGCTTGGTACACCAAACTCATCAAACCTTTTGCTTTCTGCGTCATTACGTCGATGCTCGGTACGAGATTTCATCTTGATAAATTAACTCGTGAAAAATTCGGTCGGTTTGTGAATTTAATATAAATCTAATTCACAAGTCAATTTATAAAAAGCTCCGATATTTTTAGCGATGTCCGTATCCCACCTCTGCGATAAATATTCCGCAAGTGCGTCATTCAAAATGATCAAGGCAGACTTGGGAAATCTCAGATCTCATTTGGGTACTCTCTCGGTAATTGTTCGCTATCCTAATATTTTCCAAGCATAAACTTTTTTTACCTTAATATTATTGTACAATAAAATTGGCGCTTTTTCCGCAAAAAATTGCATTAGCTGGAGGTGAAGAATGTAATAGAGATGCGCGACGAACTGAAGAGCAAATTGAAGGAAGTGGGCAACGTGATTCCAAAAATGTCAGAAGCCATTCTCAACCTGAGGAACGAAGTGTCTGAGGGTAAGAAAGGTGCGGCGTATTAATGTTGACCGGATGCTACGCCTGGTGCAGTGGCATTTCTCTGACGTCAAATATATCGACTAAATAAATAGAGCGACGTATTGTGCTTACCCACATCGCAAGAGCTCACATGAGACAGAATGAAAGCCTTTCTCTTTGTATCATTCACGCGCGTCTAATTATTTATTATACATTTATTTTTATCTTTTTATTCGACAAACGATTTCGTTGTATGTCAGTTTTTAATTATCACAAGTGCACGTTGCAACAGAGATGAGTCTGCATACAAAGAACTTGCTAAAGGCTTTGTCACCGGAGACCGTGAGAAATATGGTGAGAAATGAATTACAGACATATGATGCCGACAAAACGGGAAGAACGGATTACGCTCTTGAAAGTTCAGGTTCTATATTCAATAATCTATTTTTACGTAGCTTTTTTTATATAAAACGTATTAATTAAAGGGCGCTCTGATGCGACCCGCTAATAATCTCATGCGTAAATAGGATACAAAGTGGCCTTTTTACTTTTTTTTTCAGTCTGCTTGAAAATAACTTGTAGTAATCTTTTTTGTAACTTTTTTGTAACTTTTCTCAGACTATCATACAATTTGAAATTTTATAAAAAAGATATGCATATATGCTTTTCGCAATCGTAGAATTATCTCTCTTCTATTAATAGATGTTTTCTTGATAGTTTAAAAATTTTTGAATAAAAAAGGATTGTAAGAGCATAATGATGCGTTGTTATACGGTCCTTTATTCGCAGGCGGTGTGATCCTTTCGACACGAGACACTGAACCTTACTCGATCGGTGCACCTGTTCTCAATCTATTCGGCATACCGCTTTGTCAACAGCAAAACACACCCCGAGCCATGATACAGGTTACCTGACTATAACTAATATTATTAATGTTCTGATCCCAAAGTATTTACCAGACTGGCGTTTTGCCGGGCGAATGCTGGGCCTTTAAAGGCAGCAGCGGCAGCGTGGTGATTCGATTACTTGGTCATGTGCACGTATCCGGAGTTAGTCTCGAGCACATCTCCTCATTGATATCTCCGACTGGGGAGACTGCCACGGCGCCTAAAGATTTTTCCGTTTGGGTGAGCTGATTATTATGTAACTATATATAACATCGTATAGTTTGTATATTGTATAATATTGTAATATTATAAATAAATATATCTAATATCTTAGTATGTACCATAGGTATCGTATTTGCTACTTTAAATAGCTGCCTGTTACTTTTATTAAGGCTACATCTATCGTAACGCTTTAATCGTAATCAATCGTACGAGTGGTCGTAATAGAAGAAGCTGTCGTAAACATTATCTGTCTACATAAAATCGCAATGCGGTTCAAGAAGGCTGTATTCTCAATGGCTGTTGTAACGACAGACAAGCGTCGTAGTCGTAAAAGTTTAATTTAAATTGAGTCAACTCTTACGATGAGCTTACGACAGCTGTTACAACGAGCGTTACGATCGTCGTAAGAAACTTACGATAGGCATTTACGATAGATTACGATAGATGTATATAGAATACACTGAAAGAAAAGCTTGGTTATAAAAATCCAGGCTTGATTAATGTTACTAAGCACCTTGGTGAAATAGTTTCAACTAAACGTATAATAAGTATTACATAATATAGTTGGCTCGACTAAACAAAATTTGCTCTTTTATAATTATTACAAATGTTTATAATTATTACAAAATGTTTTGTTATTATTATTATAATTGGTAATAATAATCAAATACTTCAAAAAAAAGTATTACTAAATGCATCTCACAAGTTTACCAAGAATTTTTTTTCAGTATAGTCTTTATATATATATTGATTTTAGGGTTTGATGGATCTTGAAGATAAGAAGCCTTTCTCATTTGGCAGTTTTAAATACGACAATACTGGTTTGCCGTTGCAATATTTTGAAGTCCAGGTAGTATATTCAATACGATATGCTTTTATATAATTATTAACATTTGTTGTTGCAATTCGCTCAATTGTCAATTTTTGTACTTAATTACATGAAACAAAAAATTAATTGCAGAATCGAGCGAAAGAGGCATACGAGATAATTGAGTTGAAAATCCATTCTAATAGCGGTAATCCGGAGTACACATGTATCTACAGAATAAGAGTGCACGGTACACTTAGTGAAATATGAATGTATACATCAGGTACGTGAAAGTCATATTTCTCCTAAAATTATATATTTAATTCTATATAATTTAACCAAATAAAATTCAGCAAAAGACATTCAATGAAATGTAATTCGATTGAACTTACAATGGGGAATTTATAATAATATTAATAATAATTTTATACAACAACAATAAGTTATCATCATAATTAACAGATTCTCGCGGATTGACCGGATGTACCGAGACAGTTTGCCACTTGATATCAAAAGATATTGTTAATTATAATATTGATTAGGCGTTGAATGTAAATCAGGGCGGTGGGTGGTTGCTCAATAAAAACAATAAGCCAGTTCAACGTAATCGTCGCTCGATTTATTACATTTGTACATATTTAGTTTTTCCCCTCGAACTCTACGCTATCTCGAATCTCTCCTCACGCGTTCTCCGTCGCACACGTATCCCACATTTTTATCGTACTCTCTGGCTTTATATGGTGGAGCAAGGCCAAAGTTTCGCATCAACCATCAAGCGCATTCACGCAGGACATCAGGCAGACAGGAAAAGACGCTTTCCGGCGGTTCTACGGACACCAGCCGTTATCATATACCCCATTACCGTAATTAAAATAGCACGTTATATATCTCGGGACCGGCCGCGGCCCGATCTTGGCCTCTGCTTCTCTCTATTATGCTCAGGGGCCCTATTCTGTACTTGGCTACCGACGATTATCGGTGTCGTTAGCGAGCGATAGCCTATGAGAGTTGCGCTTTTCATCAAGATTGTCCTTGCCATTGGCTGTCGCTAGTTAACGACACCGACAACCGTCGGTAGCCAAGTACAGAATAGAGCCCCAGTTTTGTATTTTTACGTTTTCATTAATTTGACGATTACGCACTGCCTTCTCTATGGGCGAAGAACAGACTCGAGAGGCACGCTGCGAGTTTCGATACGACATTTCTCTCTCCATCACGCGTGCACACATACGCACGATCGTAAAATTTTCTAACGACACTTTACTTTTCTCCATCCTTTTGACCCGATCTTCCTATGTATCTTTTTTTTATACAGTACGTAACTGCCGAACTATCGATACGTGTGCAGCTGATCGGCGAACTCGCGCACGATCGTAATCGGCGCGTATTTAGAGTAACTATAATTCGGAGGTCAGTCGTCTAACGCTATCGAGCTATCGAGAGCCGGTCGTGGTGCCGAAGAAACGCGAGTACATGTACATAAGCATATGGATACGAGATTATCTATGTACTTTCCTTAAAATGTCTACAGCCGGATCTAGACCAAGCAAACAAACATGAATGAATAACTTGCTCTAATGAATGCAAATGGCGCTGCCTTGTTCATTCGCGTTTGTTCGTGCTTATTATTTGGTCTGGATACGACTTAACATGATCTGATAGCAATTTGGAATCGCTCGTTGCTTCTCACTATGCTTACTATCTTTTCCTTTTGTGCTACGTCGTTTCCAGTTGAAATTTATCCATCAGAATGGCAAAGATAATCACTGAATTGCTACATATTCTTTTTAAATCTTAAAGTTTGTGAATTTGTAAAAGTTTCAAGTCTTAATTTCTCTTTCACATAATGACACAAAGTTCCAAACTGTATAAATCATACATTTCATTTATACACTATTTCAAATATATCGATCATTTTAGAAATAATTAATTTTGTGTGTAATTCATGAGAAAATATCATCGAAAATATTCAAGAAACGAGATATAATGGAGTTAACTTACTATATAATATAATTTTTCTTATGCACGTTATAAGAAACTATTCTTCTAAACAGCAAATTCTCAGCCATTCTGATGTTAAGCGCAACTCCATAGAACCACTATGCGTTCACGAAAATGTTTCCAACGAAGACTCAATGATGAAGTCCAATTGTTCCGATCAGCATTGGACCAGGAATTCCACTTAAACTCAACGCAAAAACGTCGCTCAACTCGAAATTTTATTAGGCTTTTTAAATGAAACGCAGTATCGATCGAGCGATCGATCGATCGATGATTACTACTAATTTTTTTTTCAAGCGATATGACACGCTCGGCGCGTTTGAACATGATTTTAGCGACTACACCTTCGACCCGACGAAGGGTGGTTGGAGTCGTCGGTCGCCCTTTCGCAACTGAAAAAAAAGAACGCGGGCACCACCACCGCACGAAGGTTCGTCAACGCTCGTAAAAGGCATAGAGTTGTTTATTCTTACTTCTTTTTTTTGTTAGATTTACTTCGACAATCGTTAAATATATTACCGCACGCGGTAGTATCAAAATAAACCACACCAAGTGTAGAGTATAGAATATTCGTAGGTGTATGTATGTACAGTATAGAGTTTCTATTTATCTTTGTTTTGTCTCTCTATTTTTACGCCCCACGAAAGCCACCGAAACATTGGTTTTCGTTTTATTAAAAAGTCAGCTACATTCCTAAATTGTTGCTGTTCCTTGCTGCCGCTGTTGTTACTGCTGCTGCTGCTGATGTTACGATTTCATTCTGATATTTGCTGTTACCGTTAGGAAATACACTACGATTAAAGTATATCACAGATGTCAACGAGAAGAACGCTCTAGTGTGTGAAAAGAGTGAAGTGAACGAAACGAAGATAAATCACGATTCTCGAACGCCGATTGTCCAATAATCGTCACAATTGATCGATCGAATCTTTAATTTCAGTTAAAAGAAATTATATAATCATGAAAAAATCAAAGTCTCTATATTATTCCAATATTCAAATGTAAGATCAATAATAATTATATCATATCCTTTTTCTAAATTCTAAATGAATTTGAATTTATATACATCTGATTATTCTAGTTAAAAGATCAGACACGTGTATATATAATCGCAAAAAATTCACCTTAGTCCAATTTGGTCAATTAATTATCATTCTTGTTAGTCGATCCAATGACTAGAATTCAAACCGCATCGATCGATTGTAGACGTCTTTGATTTTCAATCGGCGAACCGCGCGCAATTTTTAAGAGTTAGAGAATAAGGAAAGGCGAGACAGTGTGGTCCAATTAATTGCAGTTTTGTCGCGTAGACTCGACATAAGATCTAGCTATAAACTACTGAAATTCTCTCTCTCTCTCTCTTCCTAATTTTTATCGACGCAATCTACGTCGTTCTTCTTTCTACCAATTCCTACGAATCGACTTCCATCGACGCTTCGGAAACGGAACAATGAGGTCAGTTCCGTTGGCAATAAGAGATTGTCATAGGTTTTTAAGCTGCGTGATGCGCGTATATAGCGCGTTTTGCGTAGCCGTTTTGCGCTACACATTGGTAGATTGTCCTAATTACATCATGCTGTTCGCGCGATCGTATCTCGTTTACGCGATGCGCGGGATATTCTTTTCGTACTCTCTATCTCGCTCCTTCTCCCGAAAGTTCAACCTCCCTCTAAATGCTCGACTTGTTCGTTTTGGCAAGTTCACGGCGGCGAAGTGACTAGAATATAACGACTATATTGTCATGCACTACAGTCTTTCTTAGAGCCCTTTCTCAAATCCCTCCTACGATCTTCCACCATGGTGTTTTTCCGCCGTGGAGTGTATACCATGTGTATAACATGTGTGTACTGTGTTTCATCCCTTCGAAACATCCCGTACGTACAACTAGAGACTACATCGGCTGGTTCGCCCTGGATTAAGAGGGATCCAACGATTCACCGGTGGAGGACGGTCTCTCGGGTGTCTCTTTGCTTTCGTCCGTGCCGCCACTGCCTCTACCGTTTCGCATCGTCGTAGTGGAGGAGACGGTGGTCGAGGCGTCCATGGCCTCTTCGTCGCGCAATCTGCCACCGCGCCGTTGTCCGTTGCTGCTGCTCGCCGAGTCTGTGTCGTCCACATATATCCTTACATCAGATCCGATGGCGCCGCCTTCGCCGATGTGCACCCCACCGCCGTTGCCGCTGCCGTTACCACTGCCGTTGCCGCTCCGGCTACCGCTACCATTGCCGCTACCGTTGCTGATGCTGCCAGCCGCGCCGGCACTAACGGCAACGCTTAGGCTGGCGACAGCGCTGAGACTACCGGCGACGCTTAGGCTGCCGGTGCCGGTACTTTCGCTCGCGTTGCCACACGGCGATGGGACTTCGTCGGATCTATCCTCGGTGGTGACATAGATATGGCTGTAACCCTCGCCGCGGATCATCGCGCTGTACTGATCGCTGGCGATGCTGGTGGTGGTGGACGCGCCGGTGGCATCGTGCGTCTTCAGCTTGGACGGCCTCCTCTCGTTGATAACGGACTGCACATCGAGGTCTTCTTGGGGCGCCGTCGGCGCCATCATCGTCGGGCGTCTTCTCTCCTCTGTCTTTATCTTTGGTTCTTCTAGTCGAGCTTTGCCGCCGGCATAGCCATTCGCGATACTGGGCGTTCGTGTGCTGCTAGTACCAGCGCCCGCGCTTGCACTTGCGCTCGCGCTCGTATCTGATTGCGTCGGTGATTGTGTTTCGCTCGATGTCCGGCGACTCATCGTCGCCTTGGACGGGTACATCTCGGCGGTCGGCATGAGGTAACGATCGCTGGTCAATTTTGGAGGGACGTTCAGGGTACTGCTTGAGCCGGTGGAAATGACCAGGGAGGGACTGGTCGACGGCTTACTCACGGTTAACAGAGACTTGTTCTCACGCGATTCACTAGTGATCGGCTGCAAAATTGATGTTGATCGTATAATCATACTGATGTCCCAATTCATTAATTTTGGATGATAATTTTTGTAAACGTCAGAACAAACTTTTTGTTGAGAGATAGATAGATAAAGGTGTTTATTAATATTCTAGGGTAAGCCTTCTAAGAACATAAAAAATGACAACTAAAAAGAAAACAAAAAAAACGGTAATAAAAATAATACAAAATAAGAGAAAGAGAGAATTTTATTATATCTATATCATTCTCATACTGTAAAGATAAATAATAACGGAAAATCTATTCGCTGAATCAAATAGGCAAAGGATATTTTGATCTTTTTTCATGATAATTTATGGTGTGGTCAATGCCACTTGCTTCTTATTTACTATACGAAATCTGAATCTATATTATCGGAATATGATTTCTTACCGGCAACTTTTGACGTTGTACGCGACTGACGTCTTGACTAGTTGTGGCGTAGCTGCGATGTGGAATAATTCGAGGCACGCTCAAATTGCTCACAGGCTTCTCAAAGACTTCGGCGACCTCGAAGTGCATTGGCAGCAGTGACCTTCGTTGATGATGGCTCGAATGGAAGGTTTGCCGACGTTTTGACTTAAACTTGGACGGTCTTGAACTCGAACTGCGGTAATACGAATTGCGACGTTTCTCGTCCAAGGACACGGAAATCGAGGCATCTGAAAAATATAAAAGCCAATTAGTTTTGTAATGAGACGCGATAGCAGAGAAAAAGATATAATATTGCAATATTACAATAATTGGCCTATAAATAGTTAATAACGCCCTCACCATCGATGTTTCTCTCCCTCGGTGGATTGTAAATAAAATTTGCAGGTAAAGACCGAACTTTGGCCAATCCTGGTCTCGCGGCATGTATTTTTTCATTTACCACCATTGATTCGCGCTCCTTATCATCATCATCGTCATCTTCATCGCCATCTATTCTACCATTCATCGCTACGTCATCCTCATCTTCTTCTTCAAGGAGTTCTTCTTGCTCCGCCGCTAATTCTCTCTCCAACTGCGTTTCCATATCGAGCTCGTCTTCCATCTGGAGAATTAAAATATTATATTTCACATTATATTTTCTCGTAATTAAAGTAAAGTCAAATCTATTATATATACATTGTCCGAAAACATTACCTGTTTGTGACTTTCCTCCAGATGTTTCATCAGCACAGCGACGACGACGTTTACCAGTACAAATTGCGCCATCAAAACAAAAATCACGAAAAATATCGGTGCAATGATGGTGCTCACGCAACAATTTTTAACACAGTCCGCTGCATCATCGCAATCGTCCCTCAGCGTGTCCTTCATGATTCCATTCCAGTTGTCACCAGTGGCGACACGGAAAAGCGTCAAAAAGGCCATGCCAAAGTTACTAAAATGCGCGTGCTCGCCAAGACCTTGGCAAGGCATCTCATCATTGCATTCTGTGTGACAAATTAACATCATTCAATTTAAGTTAATCTTTTTTTGTGTAAATCTATGCAAGCAATATTTTTTTATAACACATTACCAATGTTTAAATTCTTGTAATCACATTGTAATCACAAGAATCATATCTAAGGAAAGAATCATATCTAATTTATCACAAAGATTACACTGTCCGACAAAATAAAATTTTTTTTTAAACCACGAACCAGATAAGACAAGGTGATTCTTATAGATTCGAGCAATTTTATTTGCGGATTTGTTTTCAGCGACAAAAATCTATAAGAATCACCTTGTCTGATTTGTGGTCTAAAATCCGTGTCGGACAATGTTATCCGAATAGTTCGTATAATTACATAAACGTGCGTCTTTCTAGTTAAATCTATGCTTAGGAAAAATTCTCATTAACTAAAACGTCAAACTTAAAAAATTATTACATTATAAAGAACATAAAGAACTTTTCTAAAGTTATCCAGCTATTATTATGGTCTCACAAGAGCTAATTAAATTCATGTCAGAGTAACAATTACCTAGTCGCCCGAAGAGTTCCACCCCTAGAGCAGCAAATATAAAGAAGAGTAAAAAAAATAACAGCCCCAGATTGCCGACCTGCGGTAATGCCTGCATTACTGTGTCCAAGAGGGCACGTATGCCCTTTGCCATTTTCAAAAGTTTTAACACCCGAGCTATTCGCAACACTCGCATTACGCGAATTATTGTGGGATTAATGGGGATAATTTTAGATTCGACCTCTTCTAGCACGATGCCAACTACTGATAGTATCACTATCCCCACGTCCAATTGGTTCCACCTACAAGAAGAACACTGTTAGAACCTTCTTTCTTATGAGACTATTGGTAACGTTGTTATCTTATAATCAACGACGTGATTCTTAATAAAGGTTCGTAAAAATACTGAAAAAAGGAGGCTTACTTATCCTTCAGATAAAGATGCGCGCCGAGTGCGACAAGTTTCATGAAGGATTCGAGAATGAAGACGGCGGTGAAGAAGTAATTAAAAATCTTCAATGCGTAAGTGAGCGCTTTCGGCATCATATAAAATTCCATCGCCATCGTGACGACATTGAGACCGATAACGGCGGCGATCGCCAGATCGAAGTACTTGGACGTCACAACGTTGTGGACGAACAGCCGTGACTTGGAATAATGGGTGTAATACGGCGGCTCATGCATCTCTGAAAATTATCATCATTGCATATACACAAGCATCTTTCGATGCATAATCTGCTGCGTGATGTAGAAGTGGAATTAACTTAGTTGACCCGGCGGCCACTCACTTCGTCTCTTTTTCTCCATCTGCAACGCGCGCTTGGCCGCCCTTCGCACGCGTTCTTCTTTCTCCTGTTCCTCGCGGCACCTATGAAAATTCTCGACTACCACGCCGACGAACATATTCAGCACGAAGAAACCCACCAGCAATATGAACGCGATGAAATATAATAATCGCCACTCGGAATAATTTTCGATAGGCTGCAATCAATTCCATTTCGTCAGATCGTTGGAAATTACTCGAGTACTTGAATTCAATTATATTTTTTATACCATGCACAATGAAACATATAAATAAAGCGGCACTGCTTCGAACACACTTCGAAGATTATCATGCTGCAAATTGAAACATCTGCTTATCCAAATCAGAATTAGTGGAAAAATATCTTTGAGATCAACTGATAAAGAAATATTGGCAGAGAAAAAAAATATTTATTCTTACTCGTTGTGATTTTCTCACCTGCTGGTCGACTCCGACAGCATCTAGACCGGTATACATGATGTTCACCCATCCATCTCGCGACGATAAAACGAACAACGACATAAGGGCTTTGCCAAGATCGTCGAAATTGTACTTTCTGTTCAGCCACAGGTTTCGCTTGTCGGCCAGGCAGTCCGTTTTATTGCGTACGTTCTTGATATCGGGGCCTTCGCAATAATAGAACGCACCCTTGAACAGCTGTACCCCAAGAATACCAAAGATCACGAAAAACGTGCAGCAAATGAGAACGATGTTGCCGATGGGCCGTAATGAAGACAGCAACGTTTGAACGACCAGTTTTAAGCCAGGTGCACGATTGATGACTCGCAGAGGTCTCAATGATCTCAGTAACCTAAATACCTACATTTTTTCACAGATCGATTGAAGAAAGGCATATTACATCAGCATTAATTTTTAATAAAATTTAATCTATTTATACATATTTATCATAATTTTATTTATTCTCAATGTTAAACATCGTCAAATAAATGGAAGCAGTTGTATTAATTTTCATCAGGACAGTATTTACCCGGGTAAAAATTTGAATACCATCCGTTTACGTTAGCCAGAATTGCCGTCCTAGTGAGAATTAAAAAGTATAGTATATTTATTGAAAAATAATGATAGACTTACTCTTAATATGCCAAATATTCTGGGGCTACTGGACGAGAGCAACGACATCGATAGATCAATTATAGAAATGATAACAAGAGATCCGTCCATAATATTCCAACCTGATGTAAAATAAGCATCTGGACCATACAACATACTCGTTGCCACAACCTAAAAGAATATTGAAATGCACAATTTTATAATTATGACAATTTCTCTCTCTTTCATTCTTTCTCAGTTAAAAACAAAATTTTATTTGAGACATTAGTTTTGTTCAAAATTATTGTATGGGTGTTTATAAAATTTACCTTAATAAACATCTCAATGGCGAAAACGCCAGTAAAAATATAATTCGCGCTGGATAGGAAAACTCTCTCACGACTATCCGGTGGTATATTCGGTCGTTCCATCGCCAGAGTAATGCAATTTAACCCGATAAATAAGAGTACCACGTTGTCAAACCATTTTTGATCTACGAACCATTGACACAAGATGCGAAATCTGAAGCATCGAGAAAGTTATGAATTGTATATCACATATTCTCTAGTTGTATTAAAAATTTGCTAATTATTTATTCAAGCTTAATTTAATACATATAATAGAATCATGTTATCTTTACTGCTCAATTTATTCTATTACATTTTTATTATTCTTTATTATTATATCCCTGTCATAGCATCTCTCGTTCGTTTATAATATTACCTGTTGTTTGGTGGGAATAAATACAGAGAATAATTTTCGCGCTCCTGCAGGCAGCCCTTAGGTTCGAAAAACATGAATATCTTTTTGATTTTCTCGATGCTGCTCGCACTACCATGACCGTTCGATGGCGGTGTTTGCTCGCCACCAGTTCTCGGGCGTTCCTCTTCTTGTTCGTGAAATCGTTTGATTCTCGGCAGTGGACCGGTCTCCATCGAGAGATTGTTGATTGTACGTGGGGTTGAGGACGGCGCGAGCATCTCGTCCAACGGCAGCGTCTTTCTCGTGGACGTCTGGACATTCTCATATCCGCGCAGTGAATTCCTCCTCGAAAGCTCGCCGATCCATCGCATCTGCAAATCGCGACGTTCCAATAATCGTATTCTATAGAGATTCGTGGAAAACTCTTCTCTTTTAGTCGCTTAAAATCAAGATTGTAACATATAAAATGTAATGTTTATATAATTATACATGATGATTTATTGTTGTTATAATATTTTATGCAGCACCTTTTAATAGTTAAAAACATGTCGGTAACACAGCGGTAAAATCAACACGAAAGTAAAACAATAATTTATGATTTGGCATATGTTAACAAAGATCGTGTCGCAACTTACCTGATTAGGCGTAACTGTATAACGACGAATCGACCATGGGCCATGGCTTTCGAGCGAATTATTAGGACTCAAACTACGATTATTGCTTGTCAGGACGGTAGTTCGATTATTGGGTGCATCGCGTTGCGTATCGTTTCTTATCGAACCATGTAAATAACCGCCATTAAATCTGCAAGAGAAGTTATATTTTATATTTATTGTTAATACAAATTGTTTATATTTATTGTTACAACTGTTACTATATCATGGTATTGATTTTATTATTTCTGTATTAATTTAACACGTATGAAAAACTAACAAAAATTTTGCGTAATTTAAAATAGCGATTCCGCAAATTCGCTTTGGGATAATGTTTTTATCGTCTTACGTTAGATTGGATCCAACGAGAGTACTGCGCCCATTATTAAGTACAGTAGTATGGCCGGTATGCTCGTCATCGCTTTGCGACCATCGCTTCCTCCGCAAAGATGGCCGTGACAAGCGCCACGAGTATCCTCTTTGTACCCTCGGCGGACTGAAGTGAAAAGAAGGGGTATTAGAAAAAAGAGAACGGTATTTAATGCCACCAAGAAATGATGAAATGCAAATACCTAGAACTTGAGTCCCTCGTCGAGGGATTAACAACGGCCGTAACAAGGCTTATGCGTCTTGGGAATTGACCAGCTATTAAGTTATTCGTCGGTATTTTGTTGGATACGTCGGGCAGCTTTAGCAACCCCGAGGGTATACTGCATTGACTCTGCGAATACAAAAAGCACTCATTATCATATTTTCTCGTAACGTACGCTTCACAACCTAATATTCTAACAAAATACAGCAGAAAACCTTTCGAATTCAAAATCATATGATAACTTCATCGAGATATTGACTGATCAAATTCGATATAAAAAAGAAAAACGGAAAAATTTCTATTTTCAAGTACAGACGCGAATGTTCCGTTATATCAATCACGCAACGAAAATTTCCGTCTGCGTGTAATAACGGTGTGTTTTTTTATTGAAATTACACAACGTACACCAGATCGATCGATGGACTCGATTGAAAGGGCAGCAGCCGGATAAACTGCACGGCAATTGAGGTCTCTGTAGCCGACGTCCAACGTGGTGTTCGGGGAGTCTTGAGGAGTAGCTGCCGTATGAGTGATTATCGGCGGCTGACCCGCCACACCCATCATCTTGCTCTCTTTCTGGATATTGCACTTGGGTTCATCGATCCGCTGCTTCCACACGCTGTTCTGCTTTTCCCTGTTGTCCTTGTACTTCCTAAGCTCCTCCGCACTCTGCCACGAGTTCTTTTGATCCTGCAAATCGCGCAAGGGAAAATTAGTGCTGGGTAAAACTGCGATAAATCATTTTAATAGATAAATCTCGTTTGTGATAATTTTACCCGTACTTCTCTAAACAGCCAATGCAATGAGTAATGTACACAAAACTCGGAAATTATATTTTTTCGCATATTTGATTCATGCCTTGAATATATTGAATATTTTATGAATCTTTATAGAGTATTACATTGGTCCTTTCACGTAAAAGGTTCGGAAAAAGTCGAGCAAAAAGAATATTCCAAAATAGGGTCGACCTTTGCAATCAATCTTCTCCGCGTGTCAGAAAACGGGGAATAAACGAGCGTAGTATACGGGATTTATTTATTTGGAGCGACCGCGAGCAACTACCTGGGTATACGTATCGCTGTCAGAGATCGAATGTGATCCCGATACTCTCGACGATCCATCCTCGCTGCCCATTCCAGCTTCTTTTGCAGCGAGTCTTTTCGCCCATTCTCTTTGCTCTCGTTCTCTCCTCTCGTTTCTCTGCGAAATACACCATCAGTTATTATATTCTTCATATATTTGCAATAAATTAAATTTTCATAAATATAAATATATTTAAGACAATTCCTTCTGCAATATGAAACACTCAGATTAAATTCTTAATACAGAAGACTTAAATAAATGTCATGTACTTATGTGTGTCTTCTGCATTACACGTCAGATACTGAATAAAAAAATGATGTATTATTTTCTAATTCTTACCTCCGACGAAAAACCTTCAACGAGAATGGCGACCAGAAGATTAAAGAGGACGTAGTTGCCGAAGGTCATCAACGCTACGAAATAGAGTGCAGCCCAGTGAGAAGTTTTCTGCATGCCGTTGAAAAGGACGACGTTCCAATCTTCCTGTGTGAGGATCTATATAAAAAGAAGAATGGGAAGAGACTCCCGCTGCATATAAAATGGCGTAGATATCCACACTTATTTGATAAGGCACGTGATCGGCAAGACGTTCTTTCTTTCGAAGCGTGCTAAAATTAATGAAGTGTAAAACATGCTCGCGGATGAAAAAATTTTTATGTCTTTGATTAAGATTCAAATTGCATGTGTGTGTGTGTGTGTGTGTGTGTGTGTGTGTGTGTGTGTGTGTGTTTGCAAGATATAATGAATACGGTCAACTAATTGAAATCATTGGACAAATGGAACAATGTAATGAGCTTGCAGTAATAGAATTAATTATAACAACGTTATGATACCATTATGCATAATTATAAATGTATATTCATCAACACTTTAAGATTTTATATAGTATCTATTAACTTGGTCGTTAGAATATTAATATGTTGGTGTCAACAATTTTAATTACGCTATTTAGATACACTATGTTAGATACAGTTATTTACATTTATGTGAAATTGAACGGTGAAATATAGAAGTATATTAAACAACTTGATATGATTTGCATTAACTAGATTCGGAGGCAAACAGTTTATTTTTACAGAATATTTTTTAAATCGTTTTTATTAAAACCACTTGGATACATGCAATCGCGAGAGATCGGCGTACAAAACGAGTCGGCATTGCATCCGCACCGCATCCAAATACTCAATAGAGACGCACGAAACGTTTTGCCAACCAGTGTCGCAATACTTCGTAAAAATGCATGCGTAGTGTTTTTACGAATTTCTCTTTGCAAGAGCTTTCGTATCTACCCACGTATTCGTCTATCTATCTTTATCAACTCTCCAGTCTATCTTCTACTTCTCCTTCTAGCCTGATAACGTTACACGCTGTCCACAATTTTAAAAAATCATCAACATTTAAAGGAAATTAATTTAACGTTCTGAACAGTTAGCATTAAGTGTTAGCAGGATTGTTATTTACATGCGCAAGAAATACATCGTAGTAGCTGTTAATAGTATTCCATCAAATTCGAATTTAAACAACTTCCACGCGTACAATGACACAAGAATAAGATTCAACGATACAATTAGAATGCAACTGTCGACATATTCATTATTCAATTTATTAACATTTATGAACGTTACTCTTTTTAAGTTATTGTACAAGTATCCAGGGTTGGGAACGTTACTCTAAAAAAGTAACCCGTTACCGTTACCGTTACTTTTTGTAAAAAGTAACTCGTTACCGTTACTCGTTACTAATTTTAAAAAGTAACGCGTTACCGTTACCGTTACTTAGAAAGTAACGATTCGTTACTTTTTTAAAATGCTAAAGTAAGATGTTAGATTATAAAATTACATTATTTAATAATCAATATTAAAACTTGAAACTCCAAACTAGTAAACTTCTATATAGCAAGCCTTTTTATATTAAACTCAACTAATAATTCTTCTAATTCTTTATATTAATATCTTTATTTTTTAGTATACTTATCTTTATAGGAATTCATATTGTAATTCACAAATGTCATTTTGTCAAAAATTTCAATCAATAATGCGCACGACCAGCGCGCGATCTATTGAACAGATATAAAAGATAATAGGAAACTAAAGTAACGATAAAAGTAACGGCTGAATTCGTTACCATTACTGTAAAAAAGTAACGATCGTTACCGAAAAAAAGTAACGAAAACGGTAACGGCGTTACAAGTAACGCGTTACTTCCCAACCCTGCAAGTATCTATTATCGCGAATGAACATAGAGGTGTGCCATTGATATATAATAATAATTAATTTTGCATTGACAAATTTAGGACGTTATCGATATGCCATCAGACTGCATCGTAGAATACAGATGTAAACGGAAACACGTGATAGAAAGGTAGAAGCTCGTTCGAGCGGCTTCTGCAGCACATTAGTTGCTTTACATGGATGACGCGTGTGCTGAATCGAGATCACAACACACTCGTGGGTAGAGTCGTCGTCGCGCAGTTTGATCTGCACGAGCAAGTGAAATGGTGAACGTGAACGTCGACATGTATACGTATATACCGATTGCACGCATGTTAAATACAAAGCAACCATTAAAGGCTCTGTCACTCGGCACGGATAACAAAGAGAGAAAAATGGACGAAGCGTAGGCGGGCTTAGGGGACAGTGGGATCAGATGTCGGGGACCGTTTGGTCAACACGAAGAAATATATGTATATATACATATATATATATACGATCCGGCGATCTGTACAGAGAGAGAGAACGTGGACACGAACATAGGTAGGAGGAAAAAGACCGTGTACAAAATTGGCTACGCATATATACGTGTATGTCGCTTTAAACATGTAAAAAAACCGTTATGATATAGTGTTAAGTGAGGGAGGAACAGTGGTACCTGAAAAACAGTGACTAGTGCCCAGACGATGTCGTTGAAATGTTTGCGATCACAGCGACACAATGGGTGCCGCGAGACCACCTCGGCACAGGTGCAGGGCCGACTCCGGTCCGCCCACATGCAAAACTTACCCCCGAACAGGTACATTCCTAGGATGCTGCAACCGAGACAATCCGCTGGCCTAAAGTATCTCCGCGATAGAGATTCAACAATAGGATGAGGTAAGACCGTTAACGGGATTGGGACTTGGTACGATCGCCGTTCAGTGTCTCCGTTCTCACCGTACTATATATATATATAGTGACCTCGTCATTCAAGTAATTAATTATGCAGGAAGTATAATTAATTAACTTTTATATCCGGTCATAAAAACCGCTGTTACGTCAGTGGCATTTGGGTGCAAATATTGTACGAACATTGACGTCATTAATGTCGATCACTAGCATTTTTGCATCAATTGGCAGCTGACAGCTAACGGAGTTGGTGATCTATGAAATACGTCCGGATAAAAAAAATAAAAATTTAGCGTAAAATAGCGCATCGTTTTCTATTTGTTTAACACACATGATCGTATAACAACTCGATTTTTAGTTAGCTCTTTGGAGTGTCAGTATGCACGATAAAAATGTTTGTTAAGTAAATTGCTTTTACCCGTATCGGTCTATAGTTAGTTATTTTTGTGCTTAAATGCTCAAAGTAACGATCTAGGTTTAAAGCTCATATTTTAAAAATACTTTCACAAAGAGAAATGTCTATTTTTAACTCTTATTGTGTATGTGTGTGCGATACGAGATTTTTTCCATTTTTCCATTCATCGTGCCAATAGATATATATTACAGATATAAATATCTGACTTTAACACTTTTATATCTCGTACTAAACCATATTATATAGCATAAAATTTTTAAGTAATACTGAAATATTGTTACATACACACATATTGAATTAATATCCAAAAACTTAAATTTATTGCAAAAACGCGTTTTCTCTCAAATTACAAAATTTTTAGTTACTATTTAAAGGTGTATGATTTGTAAATTTTGAAAAATTTTAATATTTCTCAAACTTACTTTTCTTTGCATCAAGAGGTTTTAAACTGATTTAAAATTGATTTTAATAGATTCGGCTTTTGGAGAACGGAGGCACTGCATATCGGTAAGGGATTAAGCAACTGTGTTGGACAAAACAGCGAAAACGACTGTCACTCGAAGCTCGTATAGTCACATTCTGCAAGTTCGGCGTGTCAGTATATATAATATAAATATATGTATTTTGTATATTTGCAACAATACAGGCGAATGCGTGTAAAGGTATACATTTATGGATTGTGGACGGATCGTATTGACTGTGTGCGGTTGTAACGGGCTTCATACGACGGGACGGAGCAAGGAACAAGAACCAAAAAATTCAAAAAATTAGTTATCTTTTTCTCAAAGAATAATTATAAAATTCCTTTATCAAAAAGCACATTTAATTCTTCCTGAAATTACCCGATGAAGTGTCAATGTAAATCAGACATTTCATATGCGTTCGCATACGTCATATAATCACTCGATGTAATGCGTCATAGGAGCATATTAATTGTTTAATGTTTCACGCGGGCAATCAATAATGCTAATTTTAGGACGCGCGTTGAAACAATAATTGACTTTAACGCGACGTGACATCTGGTCTGCGGAAGTCATAACAAACAGTTATTCGGGCGCGTTCGCAAAAGAATTATCTGTCAAGCCTGTCAGTTGTATTACGTCAGCTGATTTTTCTTGCGAATTTCGTTTCGTTGACGTTGAAGCGAAGTCGGGGGCGCCGAACGCGGGCAAATATGACGAGCTTTAAATCAACGCCCGGGTCGACAGATATCCGCACACACTTTACGAATGTAAACTGGCGTGAAAATAAACGGGGCGGAAAGAGATCTCCGGGAACGCGGTCGCGAAGAGAAAAGAATAGTGGAGGAAATAAGGCACCTGCCGTTGCAGAATGTCACGGCGAACGTTTGCGAGAGAGGGGAAAAAGGGATAATTGCCACAAGCGTAAATATATAATCCTCTAATACGCAAATACGGTATAATATGTATTACGGCGTATATATGTATTTCGTTTTAGCGAGTATTTACAAAAGGTACGCACAAATCTACCGAGACTGCTGATGTTAGTACGATATTACGTGCCTTGCGCGATCTACCTGGCTCGTATCTCTAAGATTATGTAAAAAGAAATTGTGTCTTTCTCTACGACTAAAAAATATCTAGTTGGTAGCCTCTCGGACTACCGTAATGACTTGATAACTTAGGCTACCAAAGCTGGATCAAATTTGATCCAACTTTTAAAAAGCATTCTCTTTCCTGGAATATGTATATATTTAGCAAGAAAATATGTAATAATAATTTTAAATGAGTATTTACTTTTAAATAGATGCAGATACGTGCGGTAACATAAAAATGGTAAACGAGAGTAAAAGCTGTTTAATTATTCGGAAATTTCTGAAATCTGTGTGTTGAGCCTTATCTAGCCCGTACATTAGTTCACATTGAAAGTAAAAACGCGTTCTGTTCGTGTTATTTATGTGCGATGGACACGGAGTCTCATCTCAGGTCCTCAGGTGTTTAATTATCAAGGACCTGCTGACGCGGCGATTCTCCTGTCGGGTCGAGTCGATATTTCACGCACGCATTGTATAACCCGGGACGAAGTTCTTTTTGCGCTCGAGTCGTCGTGGGCGTTTAAAAGAGAAAGTGACAGAAAAGTTACGGATAGAACGAATAAGAGAAGAAGAAGAGAAAGAGAGAGGTAGAGAGGACAGTAAGAAGAGAAGTGTAATGTCATAAGTGGTGAGGTGAAGTATAGTGAAGTATAGTGAAGTATAGTGAAGTATAGTGAAGTACAGGGGAGACAAAGAGAAATAAGCGTGTGACAGAACAGTTTATTGTGCTACACTGTTAAAAACGTGTGACGTGATATCGAGGCGTCGTTCATGTACGTTTAGAGTGCGTAATTATTGTAGGTAAAGTGTGTGAAGAGGCACGAACGCCGAGGCACAAGTTGCTGGCTCGGCGTGATCTCACTTCTAATTTTGCAGAGAATCAGAGAACACGACTCGCGCGCTACTTGTTGGTGTCGCCGCGATGTCACGAGAACCGACATACAAGAAATCGGTTGCCGCTGGTCGCGGTGCTTCTTTTTAGCAGTGTAACTGGCAGAAATCTGTAGTGAGATACATGAATGTCGATTCTTCGTGAGGAGACGTAATGTGCAGCCAGTTGTGATATATACGCGCGGTACAAAAAGACGACGGCAACAACAACGACGACAACGGCGACCAAATGCCTAAGAAGACATATCGCATGCAAAGCAATTTGCGCAACACGCGTGTTGCAGCGATATGAGCCAGGCAAGAGTCTCATTTCTGTCGATATATTGGCAGTCCAAGCCAGGACAAAGAGCCAACCCTGGGATCGCCGGGTAATCCTAGAACGGCCATTTACCGTGTCATTTCGGCAGGATATAGCGTGTCCGGGCAATCCTAGGGTGGCTGCCAAACAACACAAATATTCCAAGCACGTTCAGAAAAACATCGATTTGTCTTCTAGACAACTTTATCGTGTCTTTCTCAAATTTTTGTTATCTCATTTCACTCATAATTTAGATGTTTGTATTATTTGCGTTGTTGTTGGACACGCATAATGGATATTTTCTGTCCATCGATATGCGACGAACATATGGAAACAATTGTGATCGAATTTTTTAGACTTATATATTAGAACTCTACTAAATCAAGTGTGATTCTGTTTCCATCATTCGAAATGGTTTCGAGACTCTATCAGCAAAATTTCTGTACATCGGCTTTCGGTGTTTCCTATGTTGTTAAAGATTCCGATGGCGCAACGGATATTATAACTACTCTAATAACATCAATATAACATCAATATAAAAGTAACATCAACATCGCCGACACGGGGATAAGCGAATGAGTATGCGAAGCGTTTAAGCAGAGTTTTCTTGATGCCTGAGCGAAAATACCTGCATTTTCACGAAAATCTTGAATTTCTAAAAGCACGTTCGATCATATTAAGGGTGCATTCCACTTAACGACCGCAACGCCCGCTTGCACTATCTGTCTTTATTTAACTTCAGACGAACAACAAAGATGAAATGATTCCGCGAGCGTTGCGGTCGTTAAGTGGAACGCACCCTAATTCATCGATGGACCCAATATTACGCGATCGTTATGAACCATATCATTCTTTCTTCTATTTTCTTTCTTTATATGCCAGAAAATTGTGCCAATTTCGATAGTTACTGCTTGAAACACTCGTAAGATGCAGGCGATTTCGCTCATCATTACGAACACACAGAGACAACAGACGCATGCAAAGGCATGCCAAAAGGGAGCCAGCTCGACGCACTTGCAGAAGACGCGGCAGGAGGCAGCGTATTAACGCGCGCGTGTTGTGCTTGTAAAGCGACAGATGTATCACAAATGGATAAACGCGAAATGAAGAAGCACCGGAATTATCGCCGGCAATCGTTTGATAATTTAGATAATCCGCATCCCCCGTCCGTGAGCCCCCAGCACCGGTTCTAATCCGGCTTTTTCTCCCCATCCCTTTTCTCAATATATTCACTACAAGAAATATAGTGTTGGAAACGATCTGAAGAATCATCTCTCTTAGAGAAAAAAAAAACACTTATATAATGTTTCGTTAAAGTCTGTGTTACTCCTAAAGTCGATACTGGTAGCCTCCTCCTGCCTTTCCCCCCTTCCCCCCCATTGAAGAAATGACGACGACATGCTGGAAAGCGCTTATTCTCCCAGTATACGTTACCTGAGGCCTCAGAAATCATATTAAGTGTAGGCGGACGCACGTTGCGAGAGATCGCACGACTTTAACTTATCGAAAAACCAAAACGTGACAGTACGTATGTATACTTAGCGTATATATATATATGTAGATGCGGTGTAGTACAACGTTAATATATATATATATGCACGAATAAATATATATAAGTAATATACACTATATAGAGAGAAGTCAAAAATGCCCTCGAGAAGATACGTGAAAAAGTATCCTTTTTCTTTCTTTTTTTTGGTAGGTACCTGAAACACCGTCACAATAGCCCAGAGTAACGAGTCAAAGTTTTTCCTATCACACTCGACGTCAGAGCTGCCTTTCATCGTTTCACAGAATTTGCAACCAAACAGGTTCATCCCGAGAATACTACAACACAACGAAACGTGCAATGTACTTCCTTATCCATATATATATGTATATATATATATACGTAGACTGAGATAAAATGACAAAGAATGATAAAGAGAGAAAGAGTGAGAGAATAAACGGAAAGAGAGGGGAATAAAGCTCGATTAAGACAGAGTCGCGATTTATAAAGCGTCACTCGGCCAAGTAACCGATCTGTTCAAAATGCATATATACAAGATGTTCTAAAACCTTCTGGAATATCCTTTCAACTTATTAATTTGACGACAAAAATAAATTGGATTTTCTTTAAAGAAAATTTTCTAAAAGAATGTCACAGGTTTTTAATTTTAAACACTGAAAAAGAGGGAGAAAGAGGAGAAATACTAATTAGAAATTTATTTGAGTAAAGCTTACTTAATAGGATCAACTAATTCGCAGAAGCCCCACCAAAAATAACATTCAATGTTGAATTTATCTACGGTTGAATGAATATCCGGTAGTTTTACGACACTTCGTATATATTGTGTGTCTCGTAATACGACGAAAGTGCAGAATCGATCGAGCGACATCCTTTCGCGATCTTTTCGTCGTAAAGTATAATGTCCGTGTACATGGCGTATCTTATAAAAGAAAATGTGTAGGGTGATAATACCGATCTCTAGAAGCGCTCAAAAAGAAAGTTCGAATTGATTTTGACATGAACTTTCGTCGTCCGTCGTAACCTGAAACCTTGGCCGAGTAAGTCGGGATCCTGGTTGCGATCCCGATGCAAGTACATCGTGAGTACTTTATTATTTAGCGCACGCCGGCCGATCAAGAAAGGAAAATTCTTCTAAAGCGGATCTGTCGGAACTTCATTCGCGGCTTGCGGCTAAAGAAAGATGCAAACACCTAGAGATGGCCGTCGAAGAAGATGTCTACGGATCGGCGCGCAGAGACGTACCCGCGAGCATCTGCATAGTTTCGTACGACTTTGTATTCACTTTCGAAAGTTTGCTTTATCTCGAAGGGAGTTTCGAACGGAAAAAGATTACCCGGATTTGCGTCAGCGAGAAGCGCGACGTTACTGAATATGTTCTTCTTTTCTTCACAATTCCCCGAAAAATCCGCGCGCATGTAATTTACACGTAACAAAATATTAATTTTCCACTCTATTTTATTTCAAGAAATGCTTAAGAATATTTCTAATGTCACAATTGTTTAAAAAATGTTAGCTGTCACATAGTTAGATAAAGGCAATTTTTAGATTTTTACGTGATTACTGATAACACACTCAAGAATAATAAAATCTCAAAATTTTTTACTTTTAAGCGTTTAATTAATTGTTAAAGCTATTCAAGTACGGTAAAATTTTCAATGTTTGCGTTTACGTGTCTGCGGCAGATATCGGGCAATCAGTTGCAGTATCGAAATCGCAATAGCGAAGGCTGCAGCTGCGGTGGACGGCAGATCGGCTATCGGACGGTCGTAAAACGCGTCGTAAACGCACGGATGTATATAGCGGGAGATCCTACGCAGCATGACGAGATATATATATGTATATATATGTAATTCTGCAGAGGGGGATATATGTCGAACATTCGCAAGCTGTTCTAATATCGAGGGCCACACCGAGGCGCACGCACTTAATATAGGCGCTCAGAGTAGCAAGAGAGAACGACAGCGGGAAAGATTCACGTGTATATATGAATATAAATCAAGAATATGATGATAATAAATATATATATATACATATAGCCTTTCATACTCGTCGCTAAGACGTCCAGCAGAAAAGCATCACATGCACACACATGTAAATATATATTCCATATACGTATATATATATTTATATATAGATATATCTTCTAAATAAACGTCGAAAGTACGTTCGATGCCTCAAGCCATAAAAGAGGGGCCGGCAGCAGACCGGCTCCCCCCTTGTAATAGATCGTGCTAACAAATACCATCGTCATTACCATTAACAACGTCAGAAAATATGCCGCTCAAAGAAACGCTAGGAGACGCGAGAACACGGGACAACTGCTGGTAAAACTTGAGAACTTCTATATATATATATATGTGATATGCATTAACTGGTGGCGGCTCAAACACCGCGCGGAAACAAAGTAAAAGCGAATAAAGTAGAAGAGAAAGGTATGAACGGAAGACAGTCACCTAATGTAGGCCTCAGCTCGAAGAGCAGCGGCGCGCGATTTTCTCCTGAAGCTCGAAAGCTCGTAGAAGCGAGCAAGAAGCTGTTTTCGAAATATCGAGCGTCGACGACATTATTATCAGCGTCATTACTATCTTATAGTCAAATGCATATAATTTAATCTAACGTAATGTTCAAAGAATAATTAATAAGCAAAGAAAAGGAAGAAACAAAGATAGAAATTTTTAATTTGGAGAATTATAATTATTATATGTCTTTTCAAACATATATAGTATTTTAAATAAAAATAATAATATCCATGAAAATTTTTCAATACCTATCTTAGGTTATTCTTCTTTTTTAAGAGTTAGAAAAGACGTTTTAATATATGTGTATATTATATATCTAAAAATAATTTTTAAGAGGATTACAAGTATTCTAGCATCATTTTTTATGTTTATAAAGCTACCGAATAACATGGATAAAAATTGATTATTAAACATAGCTTCTATCGCTATTATCGCCGGGAACGATATGAATACGTTATTATTATGAAACACGAAAAGCTCATCGAGCTTTTTCGTGACTCTATTGTAAGTCGAATATTTTATATTGTCATAGAATCAATGGCTATTGTCATCGATGCTTCATATTTCAAAGCTCTTGCCCAATTTGTTTGACAATACCTATCGGCAGTTTCGTAACTTCGATCCGCCTTGCCAGACATGCAAACGTTACTAGGCTGATGAGATGATAATTAGAACAGGAAGACGCGATAGCGCCCCGAGTTAAACGCGACGCGTAGGTTCGGTCGGGCGGTTTCCTCGCGGTCGAACTCGATTGAATTAATCTCGATGATACCGGTTCGCGAAGCGGGCGGGCGACCACACACGCAAGAAAAAAAAGAAAAGAAACAGAGAAACGGAAACGGAGAGAAGATCCGGCGACACGGGCCCGAGGCCCGGAATTCCGGCAGTGTCGCTGACGCGGACGAAAATAAGACAGCGACTTACCTGAATATAAAGATGAAAAGTACTAAAAGAGAAAAGAATACGGCAACGTTATCCATGGTGCGCAGCATCACAAAGAGCTGGCGTCGCAGATTGGGCAGAAATCGCACTAGCTTCAGGATCCTAAGGAGGCGGAAGGTACGCAGGACACTCAGACCGGAACTGCCCCCGCGATCTTCCACGACTGACTGGCAGAGCTCGATGACGCTGTAAACGTAATACAGGCGAAGAAATCATGTCAGTAGACAATCTATTCATGAAGAATTTTACGAGACAGCCACAACAATTCGCCGCTGTTCATGGCTTTCTCGTAAAATCGGAATGTAACCATGAAATTGAGAGATTACGCTAACAGTCGTGTGTGTGCGTACATTTTACAAGACATGTACAGTACTACATGATGTTTATTTAATATTATCGTTTATATGACGACGTATTATCGTAATACGATTGCTGTATTTATTTTCTTATATTATAATATAAAAATTGATAAAGAAAGTTGCCCTACCTCAGGACGACGACGATGCCGTCGAAAACGTTGAAGCCATTGCTGATATAACCGAACGGACCTTCCGCTATTACCTTAAGCAACATTTCCACCGCGAAGATTGCTGAGAATACGATGTTGCTTATCTCAACGGCCACCGTTAATTGTTCCGGCTGCGTACACAACATTATGTAATTAGTAACACAATCATGATTAGTAATTACACTTTGCGGAGTATTAACTTCATTTTAGCTTTGTCAGAATGTAATTAAACAGAAACTTTTGCTTTTTACACTCAAAGTAAAGAGTGTCATACCGAGCTTGTAACTTAATAACAAAACACAAAGTAATCATTACATCAAAAAGATCCGAACTAAGATACCGAAGTAATAGTCAGGTTCGAGTGAGGAATCACCTGATTGTGATACTCGATTCCCATGCTCAAAGTGTTGATAAGGATTGCCAGTAGAATACCCTGCTGAAAGTATTTGTACTCGACAAGTTTCTTGATCCACCGTCTTATACAGCGTAGTGTGCAGATACAGCAGCTACCGGCGCGTGTCAGAAACCGTTTAGGCCGCGAAGACTTTTGCCACTTCTCGCCATCGTCCGGCCAGTGATCACCTCCCTGCAGCTCGCAGCAACAGGAACAATTGTCAACGTCGGATGTTAACCACTGCGTACGATCTTCCAACGTGATATGACGATCTGTTATACCTATGTAACATATATTAATTCCCTTTCATATTTCTTCTTTCGTCTTGGCTAAAATTTAAATGGCTTGCGAATTTATTAAAAAAAAGATATAAAAGCATTCACGTTTATCAAAATTTACAATAATTTATAATATCTCTTAAAAATGTAATATTTAAATAAAAAGATTTTATTATTTTGATAGTTTCTATTTTAATTTCTGAAAATTGGACGTAACGATAACTTGTCTAATAATGTCTAAAAAATCTTCGAAATATTTTAGATAACAATTCGTAATAATTTATGAACTTTGGTTTCATGATAAATAACGTTCGTCAAATAGACTTGCCTTTCGTGAGAGAATTTAAAAACGAATCGAGCGCTAGCTGGCCGGTGGGCAGAGCAGCGCTGAGAGCACCGCTGAGAGCCAGCAATTCCTGACACGTCATAGCCTCGTTGCCACCCAGCTCGGCTTGCATCTGCGACAGTATGCGTTATTTATGAAGGGAAGAGACTTCCACGATTTATGGAGCAACCATGGAAGTTGGAAATTACCTGTGCGTGGTCCGGTAGCTGACTGGACCAAACGTTACCATCGCCCGTCTGTGTCATCTTCTCGCTCGAGCAGACGTTACGTTCGCCCGGTGTCACCGTCAACCCCGGCTGCAACGCATTCCCGACATTATTGCTGCCATGGAGCAGTACCACGTCGCTAAACATTACGCTGCTTCTTCTTCGATAATGCGTACATGGTGGACTCAACAACGTGCTGTTCGTCTAGAAGGCGATAATCAAGCATACGTTACGCGTGTACAATACACTACGACAGGCGCTCTCTCTCGTAACCGTTCTCGGCCCAAACTTGTAGCATTAAGGGAAGAAACTTTATGCACGATATCTTGCCATACCTAAAGCTCAAAATTACCGTTCTCTTTGTGTAAACGTACTCTTTACCGTCGATGAGAACTCGACGGAACGTGAGGAAACGTAAATACTAATGTTCTTCTACATGAAAAGCATGTATAATCACTATGATGTACACTACTATCGATATAAAGCAGAAGATAAATGTCAGCGAAGAGAATAGCTTAACGGGAAGAGCGCTAAACGAGTCATTCATAGATATTCTTGCTTGCCTACAGTTGCCTACCAAGATCAAAGTCGAGTGTAATGTTTCTAGAGAGCAAAAGCTCGAGCGGCATAATTGAGACCGCCAGAGAAACGAAATAACGTTGTGAATCTCCAATAATAAAATCAATACTCACCGTTTCGCTATTTTAACTCACTTTATTTAAATTTTATTAATTAATTATTTAACCATTATATATTATTGGAAAATCATTTTCCGATATTTCATTTTCCGAACTTCAATTACGCCGCTCGTCTTTATCGCGTGAAAAATCTCGTAACGTGTCCTCGCATGCATATCTACGATATCGGCACTTGCCTCGGCCGCGTTTCCCACGACGGCGTTGTCGCTTCCGTTACAGGACACGGACGAGGCGCGGTGGACGCTCAATCTGTAGCACATATTCGCGGAAGCCTCGGCCTCGGAAAGCTCTGGGCTGGCTCGAGGCGCGGTGCCCAGATTTCCGCTACCACCAACGCTGTTGCCGACGATCGCGGGCGCAGCAATCGCCATCGCCGATTGCGTCGGGGATGTGATCGTGGCGAAATCGGCGACAGATCCGCCGTTGCCACTGGCAGCCTGTTGCTGCTGCTGCTGCTGCTGTTGCTCCGCATATTCTAGGGCGGCGAGAAGCCGCGGACACCTCCCGTGATGCAGTCTTCTATCTGAATGTGCAACAATTTCGAAAGTTCGAGATCGATTAGGAATTTTAGACTTCTATTTCAAGTCCCGTGTACAATTTTGTTCTTTTCTAATATTTGATTTTTATAATTTAAAATTACTTACCGCCCGGTACGCGATTCGGTCCAACAATAGGGGCGTTCGAACGAGACACTTGAGTCTGCTGTTCCTTGAGTAGATTCTGTTCTCGCTTCTGCTGCCTCTTGTATAGCCACAGGCGATATCTCTTCATCAGTCTTCGTTTACCCCGTCGCCAGAGATGGCCGATATATCTGAAAAGAGACATTAAATTGTCATCCATCGTAAAACACAAGCGCCGCGAATCTTCTGCGGATAAATGAGCGACGAAGAGCAATCCGGCTCGCGCGAACAGCGTCCTCGGGGGACGTACAACGACGACGAGTACCCACTTGACGATTTCAGCATAACAAGTAGTAGGCTCCGAGGTATTCGTGGACGAGGCAAGCGTCGAGGTCGAATGGTAACGCGCGCGTTCTAGCCGCATTCTCTCCATTTCTCGCTTTTTCGTCTCCGAGAATTGCGTCGCAATTACGACCAGGCAGAGGTTGATCATGAAGAACGAGCCAATCTGCAAGCGCGGGCCTTTTTTATTAATCCATACATTCTTAATTCTTTTATAATATACTCAGCGTTTGTTTTATATTTATATTGTAATCATTATTCCCATCTTCTCATGGATTATATTACACTCTTGTATTACCAGTGGATAATTAAAAGCACGATTATTAATAATTATATAATTATTAATATTAATATACTATTATATGCTATTATATAATTATTAATAAACCGTGGAAAATACACGAAAGTGAGAAATTGGCAGCACATATTATTCATTATATTTTACATATTGCGTTCGCCGTGCAATTGGGATAGGAAATGGAGCACTTACTACTATCAAGAGAACGAAGTATATCCAGTCCCAGAAGGAGTGGGCGTCTTGCACGTAATACATTATGTCCGTCCATCCTTCCAGGCTAATTACCTACAAATCGACATGATTGCGCTACTCAAGATTACAGCAAAATAGCGACGAATAACGCGACAAACTTAATTTATTAATAACTTAATAATTTAATTTATTAAGATAAATTACGAACCAAAGAAAACCGTCACGTCTAAATTTTAATGAAAAATTGGGGAAAAAAATTTATTCAGAGAAATCATGCTACGCGTTAAAAGGAAATACGTTGCGAATGAAGACTCATACATTTTCACCATATAAAAATACGAAGCCTTCCAGCTAGCACATTACTCACTGGCGATAACATCTTATCGAATGAAAACCAATTCGTCCGCAATATCGTCGATAGCATAATTTTTCTCTTGGCACTTTCGCGGACTAATGTGCGCAATCCGCATTTCCATCGACTTTCGGGCGCCATAAAAGTATTTTACTTATAAATAAGAGAAATATTCCGTGCCACATGTACATGTTTGAGTATGTGTACATATGCATATTGAATTATTCTGAACGAATGTAGGACGAGTAACTAAAGCGCTCACAAGAAATATGGCAACCCAGGCGAGACCGATGTTATCGAACGAAATTGTTCCTTGGAATGGATTGTTGCCCTGGCCCTTGCACTCGGTGTAGTAGTAGTTCCAATTAACGCAGGTATCATTGTTGATGAACGTGACGTTACTGTTTGGCACAGCAGTATTGTTGCACACCACATTCCCTGAATGCGAAAAACGCCGTTGCATTCGATTACGGTGATCGGGCAATAAATTACCCAAACATGGGGTAACGTGATAGACTCAGAATATTGTAGAGCTCGTAAAGCTAAAGAAAATTTGACTCTAATATTTGTTAAAGCATCTCTCATCAAAATTTAAAAACTCCTATAAGATGTTTTTGAATTTTAGATTTCTGAAGCATCTTGTATATAAAGCACTCTTTTAGTCTCACAATTCTACATGATTGTTAGAGATTTAAATTTAGTGGGATTGCGCATATATTTTATTAAATTATATTTTGCAAGTTTATCTAAAATTCTTTGACGGAGAAATATTTTTTGTACTCACCCAACTTGAGAGGCGGCAGATTGCTGCATAAGTGCATCCCGCTGTCGTCGGGACGCGAACAAATGTAATCCTGACCCTGGTACTCGAAATACTTCTCCAGATCGCTGGAAAACCAACAAAGTCACGATTAAAAATTTACGCACACCGATCCTCGCGTAGACTCTTAAGTTTAAAGACTTGCGTATATATGCCTTATTATGCACGGATGCACTCTTCGCATGCTTCGCTTATGCGTACATTGTATGTAGGTATGCAGAGCGTGTTTGATATAATATATAGTATATAGAGTAAATGTATATAGAACGAGTCATTAGAAACTATCATCTAAAATAATTTCTTATACACTGATTTAAAAAAGAAATTCTTCAAACGGAATAAATTGTCGAACAAATTTTATCTTTAGTTAACCTCGTATTATTTGAAAATATCAAAGCGACTTTGCCAAGAATAAAAAATAAATTCGATAGTATAACACGATTTTAAATGATTTTAAGTTTTCAGAAAGATACGCATCTTCTCTGAAGAAAGAAATTGCAACCAAATCGTGAGATATAATAAGAAATTATTTTAGATGATGATCTTTAATAATTCGTTCGATATATATATTCATATATTCATAATATAATATTCAGAGGGTCGCGGAATTACCGGAGGAGCTCCCAGTGCGGCTTTTTGCATAAATAGATACTGGAACCTAACTGAAAATATGTAAATACAATCGATCGGAGTAGGCTCTCGTGCTATAGATTCCGAAGGATGTATATGCATACGAATGAAGGCTAATCGTAAACGACCTACGCCGCGCAAATCATTGTCAGCGTGAAGCGGCTGTGGCATTGATTCGCGAAACTGATCGATACATGCTTAACGCGGTATTCGCACCGCGATTGCTTCGAATAAAGCGCGTGTTGTTCGGAAAATCGGGCGCGTTTCCCATCGGCCTTGTCATGCTTACACTTTCGACCCTGTTTATATCACTGGTCGACAGCTCGTCCAATGATTCTCGGACACCTCGTATAGTATAGTATACGTACATGTAGATGCTGATGTACAACGTACGTGCGCAACGATTGAGAGAAATATAGGCAAATGCAGATATACGTATACCGACACGAGTTTGCGTGCACGCGACTGGTATGACGCCGAAAATAGTCGGCTGGTGCGAAAAGAAACACAATTAACACGTTCCTCGCGAATGGATGCCGAAAATTAACGACCGTTTCTAGCTTCGAAGATTACAAGTTACGCCGTTGAGTCACATGAACAAAATCTTACTCTTGAAGAAACTCGAAGGATATTGAGCTTCGACGTTCGAGAGACGGTCGCAAATCAAATGCCGTTTAATATAATTGCAAGATGATAAGTAACTACTTAATATTATTATTAAATAAGTAATTACTTAATATTACTTTTATAATATAAGTAATTATTTGATATTATTATCATTAGATATGAAAAAGTACAGAATTAGAAAACAAAAGTGATGATGTTCTCTCTCTCATGTGCGGATTAATATGTTCATAATTTTGAACATATTAATGTGAAATATGGGCAAATTGTGTCTCAAGTCAGACGGATAATTCATAATTTTATGCTATGCCTTTTAAGATCAGAGGGTATTGTGCCATCTTTCTCCAAGCTCGATTATACTCCTCTATCGCATGTATCTTGGCGTCTTTTATTCCGGATTCTCAGACGTTCTCATGATTGATAATCCCATTAAAATCAGATGATTGATCTCACTTTGCACTTTACCTTGCTTTGCACTGATATTTTTAAATTTTATAACAATGTCATGCTGAAATATCGTATTTCTTGATATTCATTTATAATATAATACCATAATGAAAGTCATTGACCGAACAGAAAAAAATGGAGCAATAGAGGAATATTGCATTATGAGGCGTTACACTTGTTGAAATAATGCGGCACAATTTTACGTTATTCAAACACACGCTATGTATGCTTAATTAGCAGTGTGCACGTGATCGCTTGTGCTCTCTTTAATTTGCGTGCCTTTAACGCGGCATAGGCGTGTGCTTCACGTTTGTGCTTGCTGTGCTGATCGTGCCCATCGTTCTAGATCCTCTCGTATGTTATATATTTATAAGGTGACTAGATGTCCTACTTTTAAACAATATATTAATCCCCATAATGTATTGCTTCGTCGCGACTCTCATATATTGCAATAAACTTTCCCTATTCGTGCCTGTATTTTGATGCAAAATCAATTTAACTTGGAAACGATAAAATATGATTCCACAAAGAGACGTTTAAAACTTTATGAAAAAATATTTCACAAAAAAGACATGGGCATAAATTAAAATTGAATGTAATTAAACTCAATCTGATAATCGTAGTCTCTATATTTATGACAGTACGCCGCACTTAATCTATTCATCATAATGCTTTTTCCTAAAGCAAAAGAGACTATACAACGAGAGCAATACAACAGATTATGGGATCATAAAAATCTGGTCGCATTGTACATTTGGCAGCGCGCTCTACGAGTAGCGATGGCATCTCGATGTTCTCAAGTAAAATAAATAAACACATAATAGTTTCTAGGATAAAAAATTCTCAATTGCGTTCATATATGTTCTCTTCCAAAACTACAAGCATATTACTTTAGACATTATTGCACGTAGAGTCAAATACATTGTGATATTGTTTTTACTTACTCGAATCACCGATATTACCAGCAACTGCGAGATAGACAGTGATGCATTTTCAAGAATACATTTGGCTTGCGTGTTTTAAAAATTACGAGTTGATATCGCTTTCCAGGGCCATCGCTATCCGCGTGGCTCCAGCGCTGCGCTACCAGGGCGCGGGAACGGCAGTAACGCCGGTGCAGAAGTCGATAAACGTTCGAAAATAGCTGCTACGTATACCGGAATAGACCGCGCGAGCACCGCGCGTTTAATTAGCTCTCTCTCTGGGCTTGAGCTTGGAGCTTATGGAGCCTACTTCTCTTGCTGCACTATCGCGCTACGCGAGTTCGGAATTAAAGCGACTCCGGGGCACTGTGCACCCGGGCGCGCAAGTATGTATCTAGGACGGCGGATCTTGAAATGTGCGACGAAGCTTCCTGGTTCCCTAAACACGTCGTATCCCAATGAAAACAAAACGTCCCACGAAATATGCGGACGTGAAAGTCTAGCTAGAGATCGGCTCGTTTTATAGTCATTGATAGCAACATCATCAATATTCAGAGCCCAGGATTCCGCGTCCATGTTCCACATAATGAGGTCTTTAGGGAAAAGTAACGTCAATTTTTCCTTAAAATGTTGAAGCCTCAATCTTTTGAATTGTAAAGGATTAGAGATGAGAAACTTCCCATTTCAAGGAAATATCAACTTCAAATCCATAGACCAAAAATCTCGCTATTTAGTGCATGGCTCTCGGAGTTCGGGATGCTCTATACGTAACGGAAGGATATGCTATCGTGAAAGCAGTGCGATGTAGTGAAACCACAGAAATCACCGATGCCACAGACAGTTGCTTAGACGTTAGTTCACATATGCAGAAAGCATCGTTAACGCTTACCGACTAGACACACGCTGAGGGAGGATAAAATAGAGAGGCAGAGAGTGAAGGGGACAGTGAGAGTGAGAGTGAGAGAGGCGCGCGAGCCGCGAAAAGGGTATGTCCAGAGCAAAGAAGAAGGAGAACATCGAGTCGTGCATCGAAGAGATCCCGAAGTGTCGGAGTACAGTAATCTTGTGGAAAAATGTGTTTAGAGTTTCCGGGTCGCCAACAAATTACGAATCCCTCCTCCATCATCGACGTATCCCCGCTTTTCGAGCGTACCACGCAATTTATGTACACATGTATATCGAGGAGAGAGTTTCAGTGCTAGAACGATTAAGTGTAGAGACGGTGAACTAGCCTGGACACTAAAATGCTATTTCGAAGTTTAGGAAGGTTGATCTCTTTTCTCGCTCTCAGGGATCTCCCGAAAACCATCGTTTCCTTGATCAACAGCCAGTATATGAAATAGTGTTTTATTCGTCATCGGTCGAGTCGACATGCTCTATGTGAGTACACACTACGGTACAGTCGCACACTGGTACAGTGGTCAAGAGAGAAGAAATAAAAGATGAAGAGACAGAGGGAGAGATAGAAAGAGAGAGCGAGAGAGAAAGAGAGAAAGAGAGAGAGCGAAATAAAGAGAGAAAGTGAGAGAAAAAGAGAGATATTATATACATATGCACATCACGTATGGTTGCATGTATATACATATATGTACATATGGATGCCACGTGTATACTCTGTGATTTATATAGGTATGTATTATTGAGAGAAAGAAAGAGAGAGAGAGAGAGAGAGAAAGATATATATGTATGTACAGCACATTGTTCTCTACTAGAGCTTACTAAATGCGTGATCGAACCGAGTACTCGTCCGAGAGTAACCTGCAACAGCGAAACAATAGCCTGTCACTGCCTCCCTGGGGTCATGTACTTACATGTCTAGTTTTTTTAGTCACGAGGAGCAGAAAAGGGAGAAAGAAAGAAAAAAGGAGAGAAAAAGAAAGAGAGAAAGGGAGGAGAGCGTCGTAGATCGCCTAACGTGATATACTCCTGTAAAGCAAAAGTTCAGGAAGTAGAACATACTGATCCATCCAGGGCTTTTCACGAACTTCTCATGGTCCCTTTCGCCATCGATGATATCTTTCTCATCTAGAACGCGCCAACAATCTCAAATCGATATCCGAACATTTGACAAAAAGGTCGCTGTAAGTGTCTTTAAAATGACTTTCACTTTCAAAAAAGTTTTATATATTAGGATTGGTAAAGAGAGGGAGGGGGGGGGGCAATGATTGCCGCTTACTAAATTATTCATGTGACAGAAAAAGAAAAGTACTTTTATACATAATAAATAAATATTATTTAGAAAAATGATTTGAAATTTCTATATTCCACATTTACAGATCTTCCTGTATGTCAAGACTTCCTTTATGTCAACTATTCGCATAAATTTTCAAACAAGTTACCAATAATAAAAAAAATACTGTTAAGAGAAACTAATTATTCTTGTTTTTTATGTTTAAATACATAGATACCACATATATATATATATATATATATATAAGATATTAAAACATAATAAATATTCCCGCAAAGAAAAAATAACATTTGAAAAATATAAGAAAAAAGATGTACAGATTATTCGTGATATATTTTCTGTTACTTGCGACAAACGCGATATTACATAAGTATGCTTTAAGAGTGTTTAATTATTCACTTTCGTTAAGTTGCGTCCATCTCAAGTTCGAGACGATGATATTTTATGGGTAGTTTCGTGATAAGCCGAGCGGAGTGAGCATGAGTTACGAAGTTTGCACTGTATTCTGAGCAAATATCGATCGTCTGGTAAAAGCAAATCGAGCGCAAAGTACTGGCGCAGAGAAGAACTGGCGAAAGACAGAGAGCGAAGGAAGAAAAGAGCGGAGCGTTAAATTTACAGCAAGAAAAACTCGGCAAGCGATGCTTTGCGACAACTGGAGCTACTCGCCATGCAATCTGGATATATTAGATTACAGTTGGGCTCCGCGCGAACAAACCGCACGACCAAGTCGTTTATTCGATGTTGAATCGCGTGCACGTATGCGGCTGGTTTGCCGCACTCTCGAACCTTTGACCATTCGCAGACGCAAGTCCCATAACTAAAATCCCGAAGAAACCCGCATCGTCTTAGGCGACGAAAACAATTGCAGGCGTGTCAAATAGAAATGTTCTATCTAAGCAAAAAATTGCGTACGCAGAGTAATAGACTTTTTATGCAATAGCATGCTTTGATCACGGTAAACGCAAATACGCCTGATAGTGTAAAAAGAAGTACTCCTCCTGGTCGTTTCACACATGAAGCCGTAGCGTTTACTGTATTCTGACGTATGTTATTGCAAAAGTTCCCAGAATAGAATTTTTGCACAAAAGCGAAAGTGTTTCAAATACGGATCTTGGCTAAATCCATTTTTACGATAAGTCTTAGATGAAAATTGTTAAAATTGAGAGACTGTTTTGCGCTGAACGCGATGCTTTACCTTTTATCATCTTCGGAGTATACGGTGTCGCGAAAAATTTTTAGTTAACGACGAATTGCCGGATGCGAGTTATTGAGTTCCGCATATTTCGCCGTCTCGCGGAAATGCGACGATCGGCGACAAGGCGCTTCAAACTGCACAGCGATCGAAAGACAGACAGAGGAGAAAAAACGAGATGCGATGCAGCGTGAGGCGCAGTAACGTGAAGAATCGAAGTCGAACATTTATATTAATAAAAAAAAATAGTCACAACGAATAGTCCGCGGACCAAAGGTTCTCGCTGACTTACTCGGGATATCTGATGTTGGGCAGAGCCTTGAGGAAGCAGCGTTGGCGCAGTATGCCCTCCCACAGCTGCACGCCGACGATGCCGAATATGAAGAAGACGAAGAAGCACAATAACAAGACGTTGCCCAGCATGGGAAGGGTGTCGAGCAGCAGCATCACCAGTATCCGCATACCTGTCGGAGGTGTGTTCGTGAAAGTAACGCTTTGTAAGCGATTAATAACACGCAAGTGTGTAATGCCTCGTCGACATCGTCGTAAATCATTATCGAGTTCTTTGAACCAAGACAATATTGATTCTGCCTGTGGGTATTCTTCTTTAGATACTGGAATAGTCTGATGCTATCTTGATTGTTTTTTTTCTACAAATATACGTGACAATTTGAAAATATATTGTACTCGGAATGATCCAACTTCTCGATTTTAATGAAAACCATTATTTATAGAAATTTTTCAGTGTCCAGCATTAAATATCTCAGTCATTGACGTTTAAGAGAAAGGAATTTGAAGCTACAATAAAATTTTGTTATTCAATTTTGCTTTAAAAAATAACTCGCGCAAAACTCGTTTCAACAGTTTGCGATTTAAATGTCTTGATACGAAAATAAAATGGGAGATATAACATACATTAATCCAAGAAAACGGTTTTAATCGGTTATTAAAATTAAGGTTGTGAATTCCGGGACACGTGTGCATGTTTCGCGCTTACGTGAAATTCAACCTTGAATTTCGATCTTAACATTTGTAACTAAATGCCTCTTCTTGCCAACTTTGTTTGTTCTTGTTCGATATGATTATATGTACTTCTCTGCCTTCGCCACGTTTCAATTCCAAGATGAAATCAACCGTGAATGCGTTACGATCTATACGCGGCGGTTATGCACCTGGCAATGCACCGTGAAATCGACGACGGAAGCAAACTGGAGTTAACCGTCAACCATCGAGGTTTCTGACATATCGCAAAGATCTCGTTACTTACTTGGTATTCGATTGATCGCCCGTAACGGCCTTAATACTCTTATCGTTCGGATGGCTGACAGATTCATATTTTCCACGTTTAGGCAGTATTCCATAGCGCTACAACCAAGTCACCTTTTAAATTCTTTTAACATATTTATTTTACAATTATAGCAAAATCTTTTTATAATTAAATAATGTATTGTATTGTAATATAATCTGCATAGTAAGCATTGCATAAAATATATTTAGTATAGTTCTGAATTTAAACCAAAGTGTTTGTATAAACGACCTGAATTTAAATTTAAAGATGAGAGGAATTAAAAACTATACTATACCATAACTATATAATACATTTTATACAATCGTCTAAACAGAAAATATAAAAAGTATTATAAACATAGAATAATTTTATTGTCATAGAATAATTTAATTGTCATAATTATTATAAAATTATTGCAATTGTTATTACTGAAAAGTTGTCTATTCTTATTTCATATTGTTTATTTATCATAATACATTTCACAAAGATTCTCGTAGGTATTGTACAAAAACTTTTTAAAACAAAACGATTCAAATTAGGAAACATAATGAAATATTCAAATAAAATACTCACCCAGCCAGCACTATAAAGAAGTCTAATCTATTCCAGGAATCCGCGAGATAAGTCCCTTTACCATAAATCCCCATCGCCACCATCTTTATAGTCATCTCCAAGGAGAAGAAGGCAAAAATGATATCATCGAACATCTGGAAGAAATAGGTAGAACACTAGGGCTTGATTAGAACAGGGTATGATCGACGTAATTCGCCGTGATTGATTTAGGGCACTCTAGTAGAGGATTCGATTAACGGCTGTGCCATGTCGGTAATTTTCTCATCTCTTTCCCATCCCATTCTCCTCCTCCTCTTCCTCCTCATCCGCCACCTTTGCTAGACTAATTGCGAACCGGCCGGAAACCGTGTCAAGATGCGCAATCGATTAATTCGCTTATCGGCGCGCCGTATAATCGCTGCCTTCACGCGAAAATTCCTCGTAAGTTGACTTAATTGAATTGTAAATATTCCCATTCCGATATTGGACTTTTCTCCCTGGCACGCGAACATATAAATGCAAGACTCGCGAAGAGATACGTTCTTATGGAAATGGCTCTTACATAAACCCGATACGCTACACTTCGCTTTCTCAAATCCGGATGCGATAAGTACGGATTACTCCGGTTCTTCTTCTTCTTCCTTTTTTTCTTCTTTTTCTAGCCAGCTTCCACGAGATATGAAATACGTACCTGCAGTATCTTACATCGATTCGTTACGCACTGGTCGTCCACGCACGGCTGGTACATTCCGAGCGTGATGCAGTTCAGAAGAATCACCATCATGCTCACCCTTTCGAACCACGTGAGTCTTTGTTAAGGAAAAGATAGCTGGATATTTTTCAATCTCTCCTGATTAAAGGTAACAGATCGCAAGCGGGCTACACGTTATTGCCACGTTAAACTAATGTAAAAGAGAATCTTTAAATATATGGGACACACATTACATGTGAAAAGTGTATGAGAAATGTATTGGAAATATCTCGCACTCAATTATGCTCCAACAACTCTCCCTAATTCATTTACCGTAACTAAAGAATCTTCAATCTAAAGAATCTTGTACTAAATAAATAAACTCTTAATTTTTATAATATACGAATGTGATTCTCGTTTCCATTTTTTGCATAAAAATTATCTACCAAGTATCGAAATAATTCAGTTAACTTTATTACTGCGTAATAAAAGTAAGAATGACGTTAATGAATATGAAATTGCAGAATTTTTCGCAATTGTTGAATAATCGTATGTCTTGATTGTTAAGAACACAATCATTATCAACAACTGAACACACACATAATCTCATTCTGGCAATCCGTAATTTTTTTCTGGCGTCGATCGATGAAAGTCAAATCGTCGTAATTGGCGCACTGATTGGTCGTTGTCAAGTGCCTATCATCTAAACATCGTGTTTTCTCGCAGCGCGTTTCTCAACATGAATATTTAACAAGCAGACAAGTTATGCGATTACATCTAATCGCGTGTCTCTTAGAAAAAATGCCGCAGACGAGTACACGACTAATACTGAATAAAGTACTATTCAATCATCATTACATCCACGATTTATTCAAACATCCAATTTTTCTTTAACGTCACGACACACGAGTGATAACATACTGAAATTTGATATAAGGTCAAATCGGAATCGATAATCAAGATGTGTGTGCAAGCGACGCGATGCAGTGAGTTTCCGATCGCACAATTAGCAGCTATCAGTTTTCGGTAGTTACAGCTTTTAATAGGGTTGCGATATCTCAGTATCAAATGCAATTATTAATTACGTGCAAATATCATTTTAAATTCTCTAAATACTAAACAGTTAATACTGCACGTTAAATATAAATTTTATATACATATAACATATAAATATCGTGTAAAAACGTTTATATAAATCTAATTTTAGTAGTATCAATTAATCTTTTTACATCTATTTCCACCAATGTAGATTAACTTTAACGTCGGTTTAACTTACTTAATTTAATTCTTAGAACTAAAAAAAGATAAAAAGTAAGTTAAACCGAGATTAAAGTTAATCTACATTGGTGGAAATGGACATTAGAAATTCTTATTTTATTTGTTCTATTTCTTTATTTGTTTTATTTTGGTTTTATTTGTATATTTTTAAAAAAATAAATCTCATTTAAAGATATATCATTGTTCTACTTATACCCCGGGAAGATATTTAATGATCCTTTCTATCTCAGAAATATCTTACGACATGACAGATTTTCGAGAACGTAACATTTTATCATGATATCCTTTTAATGTGGAGATAAATCGAATGCGTGACGCGCGGGAATAAGAAACCGAGACATCGATTTCCTAGCGCGATTCATATTCCACTCTTAGTTTGCGGGACGGTGTTATACGACGTCGCGATGTTCATCAGCGTCGCGTGCAAGCGGCTATTCACGTGTTAGCTAGCCGGCTACTGACATCGAGATTTACACGCGAGGCCGACGCCCTTTTCGAAAGGTTAAAAGTAAGGAGCGCCATTAAGATAAGGATTACCGCAATCTCTTATTCCGACTGAATTCTTTTCAGCGCAACTTGTTGCGCTCAATTAATTATAGGCCACGTAGACGATTCGCGACTTCGAATTACACCGAATCGATCGACATGTCGCGAGAACCGTCCGAAAATAAGCGCCCATGGTGTGACATCTGAACTTGAACCCGTCTATCTTCATAAATGACCTTCGTTACTTTTTATGGTATCCGGACGATAAATGGCCCGACCGAGCGCGCAGGAAATTGGTAGACTAAAAATAAATCGATCGCCGCTTATCATGCGAGCGGAACATTTCGTACATTTCGATATTAGTTGAAACGGTTCTTCGGGATATATTTCTCTGCCAAAGATTAGGAAGTATAGCCCTAGGCCAAAGATTGGGGAGTAATTAGCCTAATGACAAAATCGACACACGACGATTCGCCTGCCCACAAATCAATCTGCCATTAGGCTCTCTAAAACATTTCCATTTAATCTCAGCAGAAATTTCATTACGGATATAGAGTTAAAAGGCTGTGTATTTCAGAAACTCAGAAACCTCTCGGTGAATAAAATATAGATTTTATCTAGCTGATTCTGATTGGATTCTTTAAAAAAAATTTAATTCAAATCGTAATAATCTCTGTTCATGCATATTCAACGATTAAAATATCGGACTTATCGTTTTACAGAATACAACACTTTCCCTCGCTAAGTAAAATACTTCTCTAGGCAACGCAGACGTCTGAAAGAGTTTATTAAAGAGTCCGCAATTCGACGTGTTAATATTATAAAAGACGTCTTTATTTTTTTAACGTCAGTCAGACGTTTTTATAACTTTTGTGTTGTACAGATCAGTATTTCAAAAGCTTCTCGACCCGAATTAAACATGGAATCGTACAATCTACGCAGTTCACGCCGGATGCGTGATAGATTGCCATACGATCGCGAAAGCCCGCGAAGCGACGGTGTATCATAATAGCGATCTATCACGCCGACACGATCTCGCGTGTCAGGCGCCGATATCGACGAGCATTTGTACGAGCGGCTCTTAGCCTCTCCGTGTGGTTAGAGACGATCGCGAGCACCTGTAACGTCTCATCTCCGGCGAAGAACGGGGCCAATGATGGGTGAAAGAAGGTGCCGGAGGAACTCTCATATTAAAAAGCAGCATCTCGGTGATTTTGACAGGCGGATTGCGAAGAACCTTCTGCGTTATCTGCTCCCACAAACATGCTCGGAGTGTGTTCGATCAATAAACACGGTTGGCCTCCACCGAGCTCTCTCTCTCTCTCTCTCTCTCTCTCTCTCTCTCTCTCTCGCTCTCGCTCTCTTTCTCCAGCGTGCAACCCTCGCATCTTGGCGAACATCGCCGGCCGCTAATGCAAAGGAGGCAATTGATGATACACATTCGTACATTCCTTGCGATGACGAATAGATTTCCTCTATTAAGACCGGAAATTTACATTCCCCAGAAGCTGAGACAAAATACCTGGAAGTGGACCCAAACAGTAGATATTTCAGAATGAAAAAATATATTATCTCAGAAGAAAAATGAATTTCTATTATTCTTTACTTTACTCAAATAGCGAACATAATAAAATGAGATTTTGTCCAAAAATTTTTATTGCCGGTTTTGATTATTGACTCTAAGTATCGGCGGCTTCATATATATAAATAATTATAGGAAATATGATACAATTATTAACGCGCTAATTGCAAGGCAAATTTAGTTTAATCAGTTCTCTACATTGGTATAAATATAATTCTTTTAAAATACAGGCTTATGTATGTATATTAGTTACATTTTATATGTACGTCAACATGACAGTCAATATTATATCACCGATGACCTCATAACACTCAACATATTAAAGCCGAATAATTAACGCAGATGCATAAAGGATATCTGTGTAATTATTAAAGTCATATAATTAACAAAGGCATGATATCTGCGTATATCGAAATGATTGCTCTGTTATTCTTCCAGCAAATGCTCCAGTTCACACACAATGGATTCCGCATCGGTGTGCACGGGTGGCACGTCGTCCGACAGGTGTATCCGCTCAAGTAGAAAACGGCTGAATGTATGAGAAGCTTTGCGCGCTGAACCTAATGGATCGTGCTGTTGTTGCTGTTAACTTTCATCCCCTTACGAGGTATGCACCGCTCTTGTTGCTAAGCCTTCCCCAGTAGGTTAATCATTTACAGCAGCGTTACATGAAGGAAGGACAAATGACTGTATTGCTCAGACATCAAATTCACAGAGTACTAATACTGAGAGTTTTTAATAAACGAGACGTAGCAAATGAGCATAACAAGTCCCCTTTCTAAAAAAGACATGTTACCTGAGTGAATTTAATTTCTATCAAAGCTTTGAGGCCTCTTTTCCGCGATTGGTCATCTCGCTTGTGTGTCGTGTGCGTAGCTTGTTTCGCGCGTAGCATACGCATGTCATCGTGCGAGGTTCGTTTCGTGTTTGACAGTGCGAGGTTAAAGAGAGAAGAAACACTGATTGTGAGTTTAAAATTCTAAATGTTTCTAATTCTTAACGCGAGAGACAAGAACCTATATACTCTATATACTCTATATTCTGGCAATTCTTGATTAATAAATATTTTTAAATATATTTAACATATTATATATTAACGTATTTATAATATACTGTTTAATATATATATATATTATATATTATAATTTAAAAAATATTAAAGATAAGAAAATAAATGGCGCGCGCGTAGCACGCGCCTGTGTTATTCTAGTAAATATAATTATTCCTGTTATCATTGGAAGATTATTATTATCATATTTATCAAACAAATTTATTTACTTATTTTAACCCAATTAGATCTCGTCGTGTATATATTAGATAATTCAAGATGTAATTTGATCATAGCATTTTTAAATTTCAAAAACAATTTATCTTTGCATAAACGTATCATTAATTTTTAATATAGGTAATCAGATAGAATTAATCTTCATTAGGTATCTATTTCGTATGTAAAGAAATATCGTTATTGTTTCACACCTTCGTAAATCCATACGATAAATCTTTCAGTAACATTTAGCTTTTAATCCTAATATATATATGATCCCCTAATATAATATACTCAGGTAATCTTAATTCCCTGTGAAACATTAGATATCAAAACATCACGTCAGGAAAATAATGTAATAAGAGAGATTAATGAGAAAGCAATGTAATAAGATAGATAGATAGACAAAGAGAGAGAGAAACGGACAGAGTAATTTCCATTTTTATATGTATATCAAGCACTCTTTCATTATTATCCATTGACCCGATTGCTCCTTATTTGCATGAAACAATGTAATAAGAAAAGAATGTGTGTTGAAAAGCAATGTGCATTTGGTTGAAAATGCAAACATAGATGACAGAGTAAATAATAATAACGGCGAAGAAATGGAGACGACGATGGAAAAGGCAGAATTATTTCAACTCTATTCCCCATTGTATACAACGTGTCCCAGAAGCATTAAATATTTTCCCAGAACATATTTTTCTTAAGACAACAGAATGAGATATTTAGAATCTTTTCTTGTAACAAAAAGAGAAAAAGAGTTCTCTAAGATGTATTTATATTTCGAAAATTTTTAGTTTTCGATATCTTGTGTGACGAACATATATGACTCTTAAAACTTCAGACTTCTCGAAATAAAATCTGATTAAAATGAAAAGGAAAGAAAGGAAAAATAAGATTATCTATTTATACCTTTCACATGCTTAATTTGCCGATATTTAATTTTCGATGCTTAATTTTCGAACACTAAACCTACCACCGCCGGTCAAATGAACGTTTTTAAACTTTTGATTAACACTAAAACTACCACCGCCGATCAAATGACCGTTTTTAAACTTTTGATAAAAATTCTGCATTCAATGTTATCGCTTATCCTCACTTGACTTCACGACTTTTTCTTAATATACATATATAATCCGGTTCGGTAGAAATAGATATATATTAAATTGTCGGTAGTTTTAGTGTTAACAACACTGTTGATATCTCGCCATTAAATTCAATTTAACGCTCTTTTTCGTAGAACGTTCTCCAGCGTCTATAGTTGAAAGGGCATCCGATGGTACTCAGGACACGCAATCGGTGCTCAGTCAACAGGATGTCTGATATGAAGAAGCGAGGAAAAGCCGCGGTAGAGTGTCAGAGACGTCGATCTGCGACCGAACTCCTTTCCGGATTCGTCGTTCACGCCACGATCGATTCAACGAAGTCGACGCTGCCTGGAGAGACCTAAATCATCGAAAATCCTCCGCCAAGGGACGTTTCTCCTACTCTCCCGTGACGGTCTCGTCCCAAGTCGTTTCGACAGCTGCTACTGAAGAAGGTTCACCGCAATTTGTCGCGGTCGTTTAAAACGACAAAAACCAGAAGATGGAATATACATGCAATTTGTCAGATTTTCCCTTTTCCCTGTATTATTGTGACCGGATGGAAATCGTAATGGGACTTCCAGATAAAACGCGCGCCGCCCTATCCGTGGAAAATCGAACAAAAAAGTGTTTCATGCTCGAATTACTTAATCGATCGCGCCGAAATTGACGACTCGACTTCGTTGATTTTCGCGCGAATCGCGAATCTTACGAGGAACAAGTCTTCACGCAAAAACAGCTACACGAAACCGTATGTACTCGGTTCTTTTAAAATCACTTAATAACTTTAATTAATAAGTTAATTAAAGTTATAAAAGTTATTAATTAGAAGTTATGAGAAAACAGTAGTTCTAGAAATTTAGATTTAAAATTATAGAATTAATAGAGAGAAAAAAAATTTTTAATTGCGGCAAACATTTAACTGCGGATATATTTTATTTATTAATTTTTCGTTTTAAATAAATAATTGTGCTGCACAAGTTATTGAATTTGTAAGGAGCGCAAGGAGTTTTAAATCGCTATTTCTACTTTTGCTTCTAAATAACTGTATATCTTCCGGAAAACGAGAAAATTACTCAAGGGAATCTCTCGAGTAACAGACTGCGTTTCATACGACCGCGTTGAATTCGGCCGTGACGGTACTATTTTCACGCTCGTATATTCCAGGAGCAAGGAACGAAGACGGGCATTCCTCATTTCCGGAATGAGTAATTAAATCGTTACGAGAATAAACGCGAGCGTTTTGCGAAGGGACAAATGCCTTCTATCTCGCGGATCCACGCGCGCTACTAAAAATAAATTCCGCCCCGTTTTAACGCGCGCGGAGATAAGCAGCGCCAGCGGAAAATAATCAATTCGATTGCTCCGCACGAGGGCCGTAGGTATTACAAGACCCCGGAGCCCTAGATAACCGTTTATCGTACGGTGCAATCTGTACCCGTGTCGCCCCGGTCGGCGTGCCTGCGACCGCGTTAAGTATCGTTCGTGTAAGGATTAATATCGTTGCAGCACGCTGCAGAATTCTCTTGGCTCGCTGCAACAATACGCGACCGTTTACATAAATCTTGCACTAGCGTCGAGTGTTATGTCGCGATGCGGAAGCACGCGAGCTTCAGAATACAATTGCGACTGAAGAAACTGGCCGACCGGAATTTGTAGTGCCGATTTCGCTAATGTAGAAAATCTTCACATAGCTTAAATCATTTTGCGATATCTGCATTGACAGCGCGTACGTTTTTCCGATGAAAAATTGTTTCTTTATTAGAGAGAAAACGGAGAGAGAGACAAAAGAAGTTTAATATGAGAAGTTATATTAATAATTACTGTGCATTTTTATTATGAGAAATATATACTTTTCAATATCATATTATATTTCATATTCAATGGAAGATATTTATTACATTAACCCTTTATCTTGATTTTTAATAGAAATGTTATATCGGTAATATCAATTTAAAAAATAGCATTGGACTAATTAAATTCAATGAAAAATTGATCCTTATACAATGAATGTATCTTCAAATGTCATTACCAACAGACGTTGCATTCATTAACGCGAGACATTATAAACAACGGTTAGGTAAGGCTTTTGGAATAATTAAGGATGCTTTAATTAATAAATTACTTTTAATTAAAATGAGTCACATCGCGTCGTATAATTTTAAAAGAGAGAAAGAAAGAGAGATATATTAATTAATATAAATTACTATGAACTTCTTATGTGTGGATGGTATCTGTACGGTATCTGTACGGTATCAACGACGGTATGATACTAGTTGTACTGCAACGTTGCAAAACACACACACACAAATATACACACATACAAAACACCGATAAGCCTTGTGCGATACGATAGGCGATTGATTTTTATGTGCGCGCCCGTTACGTGTCGATCGGTCGGTGATGGCCCGTCAACCTGTTCCTCATCGACGCCTCTCGCTCTCATCGGTGCTCATTTACGCGGCGCTTAATAGACAATCAAGCGGCCGAGGCGGCCGAGCAAATTGTTTCGATCGACTGCCGCTTCCGGCGACGTTCGAGGCCGCGGATGATTGCCTCGTTTACATCGCTTTAGTTACTCGATTATTTTTCCCCGGTCCTACAGCCGTCCTGACCTCGTGCCCGTATTCGGCGTCGATCGATAACAAATCTTCGGGAGGATCCAGCGAAAAAGCTGGAAGATCACGCGAAAACACGGGGAGATCAACGGGAAACCGCTCCTGAGACCAGACCGTTCGATCCACTGCTTTTGATTATAGCCGCAATATCACATTGTTCACCGCAAAACCACGATTGTCGTGCCACGTGAAGTTGACACCTACTTACACTAATATTACGTTTATCAACGTAGCAAGAAACGCGCCGCAAATATTGCGCGATATTACGTATCCTTTTCCCGTTACATTTTCCAGACTTCCATCTTTAGAGCGACAAATTTAATACATTTCTAATGTCCAATATCTTTTTCTCAACGTGCACTCGAGGAAAAGATGGTTTCTTTCTATAAATATTTTAATATTTATTTAGATCCTCCGTTGTGGATTCAATGTGGATTCCAAGAGTCATACATAAACGATAAATATTCGCCAAATCGATAAAAGTAAGCAAAGTATACGTCTATATGACAATGTTCCAATTTGATGTATATGTAAAATTGCATTGTTATATATATATATATATATATATATATATGTATATAACAATGCAATCAAATTCACATAAAAACAGCAAATTTGCTGTTTGTCGAATATTTGGCAAATAATTGCATTGCTTGGTCTGGTATCGCTTTAATGGAAATGAAATGAAAACAAAAAGTAATATGAATGTAGTAGAGACGGCCGATCGTTTGCGAGAATCAGTAGTTCGAGTGCAATTCAAGCAACGCAGTAGAGTAGTGCAATCATGCGTCGGACAAGAGCGATAAGTAGTCAAAGCTCGCAATGTCAGCCCGCGCGGAGGAGTGGATGTTTCTTCTTTCATAACGTATAGAACGTTTTGTTAATTCTAAAGAATTGCGCATTTATAAAAATTTTGAAACCAAAGAATATGATGTGATGGAAAACAAGGTATTTAGAAAAAGAAAGAAATAATTTAAACGTATAATATTCTCGAAAACGAAATATAATTCAATACATCATTTTTTTCTGTGTGTAACTCTTGTACTTAAAACTAATTAACTTTTTAAAACTTGGAACTAAACAACCTGTCTTTATAAATTAGCATTAGCATTATACGAATTAATTAAATGTGGAAGATACCTGTAATCAGATTAAACCGTAAATAACTGCTCGGCCGTTTTATAGTACTTAAGATAATGAAGTAAAGTATCAAACTGGAATGGAGAGATGGCCGTTTATTTTGTTAATTGTAACCCTTTCACATAATCTGCTTCATGTAATCTCGCACTTAGCCACTAAACAGAAAAACCGGAAGCAAAGTATTCTCGTGGATTATGTTTCGACGAATTAAAAGAACTGCTTTTTATTGATCCGAGCCCCGTTAACCGCTTAACCCCATACTTATAAGCCAAGTAAATAAACTTCCTGAACTATGCAACGGGCTATAAAAATGAATCAATTATTTATGTATAAAATTAAAATTGCTTTTTAGAAAATTAATCAACACTTAAATCTTCAAATTTTTATTAGCTAACTATCATAATTATGTCCTAAAGAAACGAAAAACTTTTTATTTTAATTTCTTTTTGTAATATAAGTATATCTTTCTTTCGTCCGATCTTTCTGGAGATGAAAAATTCAGTCTATTTAATTTGGAATTAGTTCTGTTAGAGCGAGTTAAAAAAACATCGTCAACGTTTAATCGAACATCAGGAGTGTTAATTGGTTAGTGGATAATTGGTTTTTATTTTAGTTCATCTTTTTGCAATTTTATACATGATTCTTTTTATATATTTACGAAGATATCAACGCAAAAGAATATTGACATTAGGTGTCAACGTATGTTATAACAATTGATTTATTGAGATCGGATTAAACGCAGATGCTGGTGCATTTTGAATAAAGTGCGAATATAAAATGCATTACTATAACCTTATTAATGTTAAAATTAGCATTAGATAAAAAGCAACCGTGTTTATTTATGTATGAAAATTAGATATGTTATGAGAACTAAATTTATAAAAGTTTAAACCACAATTACAGCATGTAGTTCAAGGAAAGATGTAGTTTGACATTCCCTGACCCGCCCTTGGTTCCGCTAGGATTAAACATCGATGGGTCAAGGTCTCCGCCGCTTTGACACACATATACATCTTTGTGTGAAATGTATCTCAAAATTTCCAAAATTGAAACCATCCAGTCTCAATTTTCTGTACAACATGAATTAGCTGCGCGGTAATACTGCAATTCAAACGCGCTTATAGTTTAATATCGTGTTGTTCCACTATTGTTTTCGTTATTGAACGCATGTTTTCGTTCCGAAATAAGCATCCTCGTGATTTGATCCCGCGAGAAGGCGAGCGCGTACTGCGCAGCATATAGAAATTTATTAAATTCTTTATGTCAAGGGACCTGGATTAAATTGAGGGACACCTCGGTGTATCCGAAGGTCTCCTCGCCGAAGGGATCCGGGAATTTCTGTTAAAAATGCGCGGTATCTGAGAATCCAATTTCAACGAAAGAGCCGCGACGAAACGCGATTACGGCGGGACAAGGGTGGCGTGAGGAGCGGCGAACGACGGTTTTGCAGTGGGAACGTGAAACAGGCTCCGCATTCGCATTCGGTGCTACAGCGTGCTCCAAGCTCCAACCCGCGCCCATTGTCCTCGCGCGCACAATGGAGATCTTTCTGACGCGCGGCGCGCTTCTCTCGGTGCTTGTTGCTCCGATGGTCGGCTGACTAAACTTTGCCCGGACGTCGCCGCCGTCACCGCCGCCGCTGCCTCACCACGTGCAGTGCACGTCCCACACGCCCTCCCCCTCAGTAATTTCCCGCACAAACGGATATAGGCGCTCCGGCCGTATACGCGCCGGGAATCGGAGGAGGGATCGGGTGCCGTGAGAGGGTGAGCAAAATGTGCGAGAAGGAGAACGGGAACGCCACTGTGCGGAGGAGAAAAAGGAGAACCGCCGCTGCCGCCGCCGCCGCCGTTGCCGTGCCGAGAGGAGCGAGATAGGAGAGAACTGTGCCACTGTGGAAAGCGGCTACGCGCGCAGTAGGATTCGCCTGGGGATAGGTCAATCAATGACCTATTTAAGGTGTCTTCAGACCGGTCTCCCTCGGCACCCGCCACCGCGTTTGCCGCCCTCGATCGGGGCTATTCGGCGACAAATACTTGCCCGGTGGCGGAGATCCTACATTCAACAAATGAGGCGGAAGTGCTGCGCGTTCGTGAGGGCGTGAGAGGTTCCATAAGTTAAAGACGTCGCGCGAAAACGACGAAAACAAGAGCGATCAAGCGTATTCTCGAAGTGTTTCCACTTTGGAAGCGTCGCACGTAAAGGGGACGATTACTTTAGAGAGTACCGATCGAACCTTCGAATTTTTATTCCCTAGCTACTATCATAATTACGTTCTGAGAAACGATCTTTCAGGAAAGATGAAATTTTCCTTATTCCAATTTTTTTCCGTAAAATGAATACACTTTTTTCTATTTGTGCTAATTTGATTCCTAAGAAGAAATCCAATCTCTCTACAATTTAGCATTAGTTCTTGGTTATTGTAGCACATTAGATTTAACAGCATTGCAAACTTTTAATCGTACGTCGGAAAGAGCGCATAATTGGTTTCTATTTTAATTCATGTGTTTTTATGATTTTATTCTCTTTATCTATAAAGATATCAACGTGAAATAGTATTGACATTAGCTGTCAACCATTAATGTACATTGTAACATGGCTGATTTATTGAGATCGAGTTAAACTCATCACACATTCTGTATAAGTGCGAATACGTAAAAATCCCGTTGCTGTCGATAATTTGTACAGCTGGATAAACGCGCGTGTGCCTAGATATCGTCTTCCATCTAATCTTATTTGATAATATGCTGCACATTGCACAGCGACTTAGGAAAATCAACAAATCCTGATAGCTACGGCGAATGCTGACGCACGCGCAACCTTGTATAGTCAGAGAGATGAAATAAATTCCTAATGAAGATCGACTGGAACAGTTCGCATCAGCTTACCACGACCATGAAAAGCGAATCTGTATTCGTAAAATGTACACAAAGATGCCTCCCTCACAAAAGCTACCGTAGAAACTCGATATCCAATAATCGCTTCTAATTCTGTTTTTGAAAAAGATTTATCGGGCCTATAAAATATATCGCAAACAATATAAACGTCAAAAATCGTCTAAAAAACTTTTTAATTATTGAGAAGCTCTTTAAACTTCATAAAAACGTGTATATAAAAAACATCCAAGTCTGTCAGGCATTCCTTCAATATCCTAAAGATACGTTCTTTCAGATATTCTTCAAAAATCTGAGAGGCGGTCCTAATTTCTTAGATTTTCCTTAAATGCTCAAAATATATTTAAAAAGTAATCTCCTAATTATATTTCAAAATTTCTATAAATTATTTTTGGAAATGTTTTAGATTTTTAAGTTGGTTGGAGCGCAATGTACGAGATCGTGTATGTAGGTCGACGTGTGTGCTACAAAGCAGAGTTTGCCATACCCAGCCGAGAAGTACCAAAAGGATATGGATTAGTAATCAGCGCGAGACACCAGTTGCGCGGTCGTGTGGTCTGGTCGAGATATCTGAGAGCGATCGGAATGAAGCCTGGATAGGGTAGACCTTCGCCTTCCTCCTCCTCGTCTTCATCGTCGTCATCCTCGTCGTCGTCGTCATCGTCGTCATCGTCCTCATCGTCCACGTCGTTCTCACCATCCTCGTCATCCTCATCTTCGTCCTCCTCCTCGACCGCTCGCTGTGCAGCGGATTCGCGAGCCCCGTCTTCGTCCTCGTCGTCCTCGAGGTCGCTGAGCTCCGCCACGTCGCTGTCGGAGCCCTGCTCGCCGACCCCCGTCCCGCTGATCGTCCTCGACGCGGATCGGTACCGGTAGCCCTGAGGATAGTGTAACGACATCCTAGAGTACCTCGAGTGCCTCTCTTTCGCGAACGCAGCGTTTCTCCAGCGACTACGGAGGCCTTCAACGACGTCGCGGCCTCCTCGGCGCCCGGGACTGCGTGAGGCGACGGTTCCGGGACTCCTCGACCGTTCGAGGGGAGATTCTCATCGCCCGATCTTGCACGTCCAGTCTTCCTTTCCGCACGCGCGCGACTCCCTCTTGACTAATCGTGTGAACAATTGGTCGTTCTCGGCGGCGTCATCGGGGATGCTCTGTACTCTCAATTCGTTGCGCCAATCCTTCTGTCGACGAGTGTCTTCTTCTCCAATACACCCGACGTCTTAATCCCGACGCTCGTGGGCTGCTCCGCACTGTCGCGATCGACGTAACGAGCGAGTGCCCGCCGATCGCATCTTACGTCGGAGCCGGGGAGATAGTGAATCCAGGTGTGGAGTTGCACCTCTCGATGCGCCTGCCCGGTGATTCCTCTCACCTGCGCTTCTCACCTGAGGACGTAGCGAGCGCGCAGTAACCTTGCCCCGGTATCGCAGTGTCTCCGGAGGATGTGATAGCGCCGCGATCCTCGCCACGAGGTCACGCGAAACGGGGGGTGTTTGAAATCTTTCCCGAGAAAGAAAGAACTCTCGACAGCGCGAATTCAAGTCTCGGAAGAGGAGCACGTGAAGCGCGTGGCCGAGAACTGATTCACTGCACCACCACCACCTCTTCCTCTTGCTCCTCGTCCTCTTTTTCCGGGTATCCTCCACCTGGCTGTATCCTCCCTCGTCAGGTGCGGGGCCTATCGACCGCGATGTCGGTCGCGCGGACACGCGGGCACTAGCGCGGGCTGTTGTCCGCGAGGCGAGCGTCGAGCGCGGACGTACGGTGCGGTGGTGGTAGCCAGCAGCTGAACGCCGCGCGATCGCGGCCGTGTTCACGACGACGACGGTGCCCGGCGCAGCGTCGACCGGTGACTGAAAAAAACGTCGAACATCCTCTACCGATGGTGGCGGACGCATGCGCGACCCCCGGTGTGTGCGTGTCCCTCGCCTCATCCGCGTCTCGCGACCTCCAACACACATCCTCCCCCAGAGAAAATCCGGAGATCTTCCTACTCTTTCCCACCTCTTCTCGGCCTCGTACACCATCTTTTCTTCCTCTTTCTCCTCTTCCTTCTGCTCTTTCTTGCCCTTCTCCTTCACCCCTCGGTCGACCGAGAAGCACCTTGACGACTGGTACTCGAGGCGGGCAGAACGGAGGGAAAGAGAGAGAAATAGGGGGATGGAGAGGTGACTGGAGAGGATCCAGCGAAGTCCTTGAGATCCTCGCTTTCACTTTCGGCGCCGACCAAGTGACACTTGTGCCTTTTTCTTGCCATCATTTGCCAGAAAGGTGTTATCTCACTCCAAATTCCACACCCGTATCGATGCCTGGCTAATTGATGACCCATGGGTCATCGCGTGATCGGCATCGGCGATTCCTCGCGGGGCACGAAAGGTAATCGAGCGAAAGACAAGTTCAGCGAAAGAGAAGTTTCTTTCTTTGGGTTGCGCTCGAGTAACAGGGAGGAGGGGAAGAGAGAATGGGGAGCATCGATAACACCGGGGGTGTATTTGATGGATGACTATTCGACGACACATTCGTTGTCGAAGGGTTGAACTTCGCTCGATAAAGGGGCGATAAGAAATCGCGACGATCTTATTCTACAGTGTTGAAGTTCAGCGTTTCGGGAACCTCTAGAAAATATTTTCCAAGTATTTCTCGTGCTTGTAAGCTGAAAGAAACTCTCATCGGAAATAATGTATCAAAAATAGAAATGTTCCTCAAAAATAGAAATGACCACAGTTAACTTTTTCTCTTCTGATATGCAGCTTATATTGCAACAGTGCTTTTGGATTCTGGAGAATTGTCGATATTAATAATTGATATCATATATATGTATATAATCAATTATAGTCACAATTATTTTTCCTGACATATATATTTAAATATTATGAGCTTGGAAAGAAACAAGAAGTACTCCATAATAATAATTATGCTTCACTTATTGCAATGCAATAAATTAAATGCAGTAATTATACATCAAATGCAAAAAAACAACCATATATAATACAGTGCAGTAACACCCGCACAACTGACGAACAAAAGATAGCAAATTTTCATTTTCTAGTGCCACAATTTTCCAGCGAAGGCTTCAATGGTACAACGGAGTCGGAGAAATCATAACGGTCGCTGAGACTCTATGCGCTTCGTCTATTTTTGCTCGGAAGTTGGAAAACAGAGAAGGAGCAGGCCGCGTGTGTATCGTGCCGTTACACGATTTCTCGAACGAGAGAACGACAAGGTATCGGCGATAATCAACCGGCGGATACTGGATACGCGATTAAAGTCAGCGCTGTGTCCGGAAACGATAAAACTCGTTGGAGATTACAAACGCGCCGTCGTCGGCCTTAATCGACTCCGCGTGCGCAGCCGAAAATAGAAACTCAACCACGCGCGTTCCTCGTTCGCCGTTCGGTCATTTCAAGTGGCTGGCATAATTTGCGGCATTTGATGTTTCGCGAAACACTCTTCTCGGGGATCTTGATAGAAAAAAGGCCAGAGAGAGAAAGAAAAAGAGAGAGCGAGAGGAAGGGAAGAGAGATGCCTCTATCTCTTTTTACACACTTGCAACATTTTATTCAGAATGAAGATAAACGCTTACAATGCAATATACAGCAGGAACGTTGAATTATCATGGCGTTGCTGTTGCATATCGCACCGGATATATCCATATATCTACACGGAAAGAATGGTTTTGCTGAAATATTAAAAAATTTGGCCAGATACAGATCTGAAAAATAATTTTGTTGGATCATCAAAATAATTATGTAGGACGCCTAAAATAGTTGCTAGAATATCAAAACTTTTTGCAACATTATCATTATGTTGGAGTGTCCTACATAATTATTTTGATGATTCAACAAAATTATTTTTCAGATCTGTATTTGGCCAAATTTTTTAATATTTCAGCAAAACCGTTCTTTCCGTGTACGTATTCGGCTGCGACACGTTATTAATCCGCTCGCGTTTATGAATATAACAGTGGCTAATTTATGGTGTTACACACGGAAAGAACGGTTTTACTGAAATATTAAAAAATTTGACCAGATATACAGATCTGAAAAATAATTTTGTTGGATTATTAAAATAATTATGTAGGACACTCCAACATAATGATGATGCTGCAAAAAGTTTTGATATTCTAGCAACTATTTTAGGCATCCTACATAATTATTTTGATGATCCAACAAAATTATTTTTTAGATCTGTATCTGGCCAAATTTTTTAATATTTCAGCAAAACCGTTCTTTCCGTGCAGCGTTTGAATATACTAATCTATGGGTTAACATTGTATTATTTATGTCCACCAACGTAGATTAACTTTAATCTCGGTATAACTTACTCTTTTTCTTTTTCTAATTCTTAGAACTAGAAAAAGATGAAGAGTAAGTAAATCGAGATTAAAGTTAATCTACATTTGATGGAAATGGACGTTAATATAATAAATCGTTTTATACAGATAAAAGCACGCCATATATATTATCAAATATTTTGACGACGTTTTTCCTTGTTGCATTGTTCCTCCCTCTTTGATGCGCGACGGACGCATCGCAATACAAATTTCAACGCGCGATCTTGCCATTTATAAATAGGAAAATTCCTTCTTATCTAACTCGGAAACGAGATGATTGGAATTTGAAATGGGCAGAAAACATGTATGCCGATGACGTACAAGAACCATCGCCCGGTTCTATAACTTCATTTTGCTAACAACCATTATTACAGAACAACACGCTGTCTTGCTCCTCATTGACTATTACGAGCATTCCTCCGGATATCAGATATGCGGATTATGTTCAGCATCTCAATCAGCTCCTCGGGGCATTCGCTTTTCTGCTACATAAATCTGAAAAGAAAAGAAAAATCCACAGCAGAAATATGTCAAGAGTATCTAAAGTTTGAAAACTCTATCGTTAGCGGTAGAAGCAGATGCACGTACCTGTAACATGTAATATTCGAGCAGCTTTAACACCATTTGTGGAAACACAATCGGACTGTTCATAGATTTGTTATCGAACGCGCACAGAATTCGTTCAGCTTTATTCCTGAACTCATTGCGATCCAAGTAAACCGCTAGTTTCAGCAAATTGGAGCATACGATTGAATTGCTGGACAGCTTCGCCGTTGTGAGCTGCAAGAAAAGACCTTAGACGTTCGATATTTTTGATAGTTAACTAGAAATATTAGTGTTCCCTTATCTTTGAACATAATATCTAGACTATGTTGAAGACATGTATGTCGATATAACAACCGAATGTAATGAGACATTCAACAGACGGTGCTATAAATATTTAGATATGATGATCTTTATGGCAGAATGCGGCTTTGCTTGGTTTCGTTTACTTGACGTAACTGCCGTGACTACGCGCATTAAAGTACCCGGTGTTTAATGGCCAAACTAAAATTACCACAAGAGCAGCCGAGCGTACTGTCTTTCATCCGTAGAATTATCAGAGAATCCTCAACCATGATGAAGTAACCGCCATCTTTTCCGAATCCCAGAACAATTGGTTCTGAATATCCTGCAGTTTATCCAGCAAATTTGATTCAATGCGATCAAAATTGGCTTCGTACAAACTGAGCAACCCCTTCATAAGAAACGTATAATTCGGGATGCTTTTCTATAAATTGTATCATACATTTCGTATCATAACATTGATACAGAGATAAGACAATATTCACATTATATTGTAATTGTATAGTTATATTGTGTGTGTGTGTAATTGAGATAAGACAATATTCATATAATTACATTGTAATTGTACAATTGTACAATTTCATCGTTACAATTTTATTCTTATCGTGGTAGCAACTGCGAGAGATAGCGCATCTATATTACATCTATCAAAAATAACTCTTCACAACAGCGTCCATTGCTAATGATTTACTTCTCATTTTTTAATTCCAATATGCGCAAAGTTACTTATCTTAAGATCTATAAATAAATCATGAATCGTTAGATTTAGTAAAATTGCGCACCACGAAATCCGTCAAGGCGATGACGATGATATGGACATCATTTATCACGATTCATTATCGTTTCTTGCTATGACGATCTCTTATCGTTCAAGTGAAGTCGCGATTTCTTCAATCTTTCTTCAAACAATATCTGATATCTTCCTTAATATTTTATATCCTTAATTCTTTGTATCCTCTAATTTAATGTCAAAGTCTGGTTAGCTGTAACTTTTACTTCTCTGTGCGTAATAAATATATATTTATCCATGAGCTCGTCATGAAGCCAGAAATAATATTGCTTAGATTGCTTGCCCAAACAGAATATAAATTTCAATGCAAAAATTCTTTAATATAAAAATAAGATTAAATAAGATAAGATAGATTAGATTAGATAGAATAGAATTAGATAAATTAGATTAGATAAGATAGAATTATAAAAATTATTACTTGTCAAATAAGTAAGTCAATCTTTATTATAAGATATTTATTTTTATATATCACATATGTGTGTGTGCTGTTAAGTTTATTTTTTTATATAAATACTAAATAAAATTGTTTAATTATTAAGTACCTATAAATTTGAAAGTAAGATGATAGAATCATTAAGCAATTGGAAACTGCAGTGTGCATAAGTAAGAATTCATATGAATTTATAGGTAAAAATAAAGAAACCAGTATACTTAACAATACACATAAGAAAATATAGCAAAGAATACACAGAGTTTACGCATCAATAAAAAAAGTTATATGAAAGGGTTTTACAAAGTTTCATTATAAAGATACAGCTTTTCAAAGTTTGAATTACAATAATCACTGGATAGGGCAAGAAAGCCTAGTAGAATAACTCTTACGTTCACCAGGTTTAAATCCATTAAGTTCTTATGTGTGGGATTATTTAAAACAGCTAGTTTATTCAACTTTGATTAATGATGTAGACAGTCTGAAAGAACGAATTTTTGACTGTTGCGCAACGGTGCGTAACCTTCCCAGTACTTTTTACTGCGTGCGTAAATCCATGTGTAAATGTGTGCTAAAGCTTGTGTAAATTCTCAAAGAGGGCACTTTAAACATCTTCTTTCAAATTTAAAACTGTTATTGCGTTTGTTTTAATAATATAAAAGAGTTATGCAATGTCACATTTTTATATGACGTTATTTGTGTAACAAAGCCTTTCAGTACTCTTGTTCATATAATCTTTTTTATTGTTTTGCTGCATAAAACTCATTCTCAAAATTTGTACAGATTTTTCAGTTAAATGTCCTATGTCCAGGATGTTCTCAGTCACTATTTATCTCGCGAAGTAAAGTTTAAATAAAAATGTTGTAATATCTTTATTATATATCGATAATTATACAAAATATAAGTAAATACTGAACAAATATAGCTTAGAACATTATTTATTACTTTCTATCATATTATAGATATTTATATAAATCTTAAACTGTTGTTTTTTTGGTTAATGTTAATTAATCTACGAGATGCATTTTAAACTGACACTTCGCGTATGCTTGATAGATGTTTCCACGAGATTTTCTTGGATGTCCAGTTCGCATTTCGTTGTGCACAAATCCAGTATTTTTAAATTCTTAAGGAAGTTTACAAATTTTCTTTGTATGTTTATTAAGTCTGTTTTTATAAAATTTTGCTATAAACTGTTTCCTAAATGCATTATGTATCATCCTTTCGATCCTATATGTCACTACTTAAACACGTTCTTGCACATTCATCTGAAAAAAAAATGAAATCATAAAGTTATAACATAAAATTTAAAGCAGGTGTAAGCACAATGTAAATTATCCTTATTCTATACAAATATATACATAAGATTATGTTAATAGATAATTTTTCTAAAATTCTCCTTATTTCGTGAGACTTTCGGGATAGACATTATGTATAAAATTAATTGTATTTATATTGTTTTAATAGATATATTAAGTACGTTATTTCTTCATCTTATTTATTTCAATGATGTTAATTAGTATTAGTTGTAGTATTATATTATATGTACAAGATTTTTAATATAAAATTTTAATCAATTTACAATAATTTTACATCTAATTACAAATTTATAATAAAACATAAAATAATTTATTTAATAACGTTTAGAATACAGTGAAATATAGGTTATATTGATTTCAAAGTTCTGAATGCAATTATATTGTTATCTAAATTAATTTAATAGTAATAAATACTTACTTATAAAAAAAATATACTGTAACTAGCACATATATACTGCACATTTTTGTGACATTTTTTAACACTACCAATAATATTATGTCTATGATCAATAGCGATGTATAAGCTGTTCTGTCTTGCCCTTGCCCAGTGTTGGGGGATGCAGGGAGATGTTCTCACATGCGCAGTAAAACAGGCGCTAGCAGACGCTATTAAACCAGTCGCGTACGTATTTCATTGTAATAAGGAGTATATCGTTAGACGTATATCCTCATGGAAAAAATAAGAAAAAATAATATAGTAAGAAATCTTTTATGATATAAGTATTATAATTTATGGATAGAAAAAATTAAATCTATATTAATTTGTTGCATTTACAGCTGATTTTTTCTCACAGGAGTATCAATATTTAAGTAAGAGAAATCACGGAAAATCTTATTTATGTATTATAATAAATATAAAATTATATAAATCATTATAAATGTCATTTAGATGTAAGTATTACTTCAATAAGTATTTTGAAAATTTATGGAGTATATTACATATGAAATAATGTTTTAAACTACATAAATAAAATTAATAAATATTATTAACTATATACATATATAAACGGTTAATATAATATTTAGGGTATAAGTGGTGACAAAAAATAAATAATTTATATGGTCTCAAGAAATACTCCGGGCAATATTAGAGCACGAGACGTTGAGATGTCACGTGGTCGATGACGTATATGTACAAAGACATGCGCATATGACTCCGTTTTCCAGTAATTTATCCCTCGTTTTCCTAGCTTCCTATGCTATTACAATTTCACCATTCGTTGGCAACATGTTCCTTTATAACGAGATTTACCTACACGTTTATACGCCCAGAAAATGTCGGAAATCAACATTGAATCAGCAAAGAAGTCTAAAAAGGGCGGAAATCTATGACACTCACTTTTATTTCAGTCAAACAAAAATTAGATTTCATAAAAATAATTTTTATTGACGTTTGTAAATACGCTGTACGTTCGACGGATGATAAGCAAGTGCGTTAAATCAAAGATTAAATTTTTTTATTATAAGAGGATTAATGCGATTACGAGAGAAGCCTAATTGGAATGGACATGTTTTAGATGGAACCTGTCCACTGGCGCCTCAATGTGCATGAAACGTTTATCTCGAACTACGTAGCCAGGTAGCCGGATATTTTCGACGGGTAACACATTACATTTACAGTCTTTGATTCTGTTTTGTGCAATATCTACAAAATGTAATTGTCTAACATGCTTTAACAAAAATAATAATTATAAAAATTGGTATAATTTAATAGCGTAAAACATAAGAAATCACGTAAGTAATCAAAGTATACAAAGTTAACTCTTTATACAATAAATGTGCATTTTGAATACAAATTGGATATATTATCGAGTCATATACAGTATATTTACAAAAAAATATCGGGATAATAATATAAAGTATATAATTAATAATTATTCTATTATAAACTGTCTAGATTTTATCAGTCACACAAACTTCTATAAGATTGTCGATCTTTAATAGTACCTTGTTGGTCAAGTCATAGTGTTGCAAAACTTATTTAACACAAAAAATTAATAAAGATAAAAATCGGTATTATACGAGGAATAGTTTTCCAAATTTTAACTATTTACTTAAAAATCTTTGTATTTAATTATTTTAAAAAATAATATTATTAAATTCTTTTATCTAGTTACTTATTAGCAACATTATATCTACATTTTTGAAAAAAGTACTTTACTTTATAAAAACTGCTGTTTGTGCAGTTTTCTCAAAATGTACATGTAATTTAATAAATTTTGCAATATTACATATTTCAATTTTAGCATTAATTTTACCATCTGAAACAACACAGTTGCCGTTGTTATCGGAAACTTCATTCTGTTACTTGTCTGCTTGAGATAGATAACGCCACTGCTAAATGTTTAACCAAAATTCAAAATCTCAGCCGAAGATAAATTTTCAAGAAATATAAAAAGTAAATTTTACTTTTTATTTAATTATTTAAAATTGTAAAATTATTTTTAATTATACTAAGTATTAAATTAAATAAATATCGATGGACATTTATAAAAAACGAGAAATAAAATCGAAGACAGAGAAATTAAAAATAGCGTTTTATAAAAAAATTGCTTTTAAAATAATGTTAACGTAAAATAATGACACTCTCTACAATTTACAGCGAGAGATACAATTTATAATTCTAATTAATGTAAACTGTACACACATGCACATATGTATATTGAAATTAAGGTTTTAATAACAGAGAATTTGCCACGAATAATACAATTGGTTTATCATGACAATACACCTTTATTGCAATATTCCCAAATTAATAAAAAAAACCTGCAAATTAAAAAACTCGCTTTCACATTAATCATATACTTTCTGATTTAAGTATATGATAGAATATATCCAAAATGTTCATCCATTTTAAAATGTATTTTTAAATCCAATCTTCGTAAACATGTTTACTTCTCGCATTGGCGCAGTAATATCTTTGGTAACGGACAGAATCTCGGGAATCGATTAAAATTTTTTTCTTTACAAAAATACAAGTGACGAGGTTTGGTTAAATAATCGCGCGCACCTTGTCGCGCACACCCCCGTTGCACTCCACGCAAGCAACCCCCGTTACGTCCGTAAGTAGTAATGCCCGTTTTAGCGCAGCCGCGCGCGGCGCCCCCGCGAGTATCGCGCCCGTACTAATTTGGCCGCGTAGGGTGGTAGGGGATAGGCTGAGAGCGAGAGAGCGTGCGTCTACGTCAGGAAAAGCTCCGAGCTTATTGGTCCTGGTCCATTGTTGCGTATTGATTGCTGTGGAGCAGTGGTATGGTCGTCGGGACACTCGGTCGTCCTCGTCGTCGTCGTCGTCGTCGTCGTCGCCGTCGGTGGTGCTCAGCCGATTAGGTTAAGAGGAGCGGGCGCGCGCGGTCGCAGATATAAGGGAGAGAGAAAGAAGAGGAAAAATAAAACGGTCGTCCGCGTCGTCGTCGCGCATCGTCCGCTCGCGTTTCGTTCGCGTACGCGATCGTGAGCCGCGCTTGCTATGTCCGCACCGTACACGCACGCACTTATATTGTAAAAAAAAATAAAAAGAGTATAATCATATATATGTATGTATATATATATACATATATATATTCGCAAATAGATACACAAGAGAGAGAGGGGGAGAAAGAGAGTATATATAAATATAAGCGGAGGAAACGGGAAGAACTCGTCTCGTGTACTTGTGTATTCGTACGAGCGCGCGTATGTGACACGCGGTAGTCAGTGTTCAGTGAGTTGTGTCTCCTGCCTGTTCTCTATTGCTCCGGCCATTCCTTTCGATCACGGACTCCGACTGGAAGCGATAGACACCTGCGGCATCAGCGGCGGCGGCGGCAGCGGCTGCCGCCGAAGGTGGTGAGAACGAATCAACACGGCGCAAGCCCTCGAGCCGCCAGGATCGGGTATCCGCGGCTGGTTACTGCGCGTACCGTGATAGCTGCGTGGACAGGAAAGCGCGTTCGCCAAGGACGCCGTATCCGGAACTCGGTGATTCTCGCGTGTCCAGCGGAGATATCGACGTGTACATCCGCCTCGGGGTAGACTTGTGGCTAAGATAGCGAATCCTCAATCGAACAGTACAGTAGTGCGTCGCCCAGATTGACGGTGATCGAGTAATCTTCGAATAAAAGGCGCTTACGAACAAGGAAAAAAGCATTTTCCGAGCAAACAGATACAGACGTTATTAGGCAGAATCGAAGGAATAAAGGTGATAAAAGAAAAGAGAGAGACAGAAAGAGAGAAAGGGAGAGGGAGAGAGAGAGAGAGAGAGAGAGAGAGGGGGGGAGAGAAAGGAAGAGTGCGAGAGGTGGTGAAAGAGTGAGAAAGAGTGAGGAGGGGTTGAGAGGGTGAGAGTGGAAGACGAGCTCCGAGTGCCAGCGAGTGTGCGTGGCAGGACAGTAGAAAGGAAGAAGAGAAGAAGAGATTTGGTGATTTTTTCTTCGAACAGAGCGCACGCTCACAAAAGAAGAAAAGAAAAAGAAGAAGCTCGTGGTAGCTGCGTACCGCGAAGACGCGAGAGCAGGCCGTGCACGGGTCCTTCCTAGCGCGTGTCGCGCACCCCCCGGAGGCGGCGCGAAATTATGAAGCGTATAAAGTGCGTCCTACTGGCCGCCGCAGCTGCCGCTTGTGATTGTGATAGTCGCCGGTGAATGTGTGACCCGGGGGCAGCAGAGATCCGCCGGGATGACGACCGAAGGGACGACCGTGCAGCCCCCGGTAGACTGCCTCAAGGAGCGGAAATGGTGGTGCTTCCTGCTGTCGAGCATCTTCACCTTCCTCGCTGGGCTGGCGATTGTGCTCATCTGGCGTGCGTTCGCCTTCCTCTGCTGTCGCAAGGAGCCCGAGCTCTCTCCAAATGACCCGAAGCAGAAGGAGCAGAAGACGGCCCGTCAGGGCAAGGAGTTCGAGGGGACTTTTATGACCGAGGCCAAGGACTGGGCCGGCGAACTGATTTCCGGACAGACCACCACTGGACGTATCCTGGTGAGACTTTCTACTTTCTTTTCATAATTATTGTATCTCAAGACGCATCAAGACTGATTATTACACCAATAATCGGAATATATAATTGCAATATAGAAATACTCACATAAAATATGCCGCTAATAATACTTGATTTGCAACGTAATCTATATTATACATCCTGCGTGCACTCTTTATTATAAATTATCGGATTACGAGAATTATCTCTTTATTATAAATTACTCTATATTATCATTGTCTGTTTAACATTGATTTATATTAAAGAAGAACAATATATTTCAGTAATACTGTTAAATCAAATTACTGACTTCTGCAATTAAGTTTTTACTCGTTGCAATAAACAATTAAATTACTCATCTGTAACATCTAATTGTTAGAAAGTATTTGCTGATGATTTTTATTATTATTGAAAAACAAGTGATTTATATGTATAAAAAGGTAAAAATATTGAGAATACAATAATTCGTATTAATTTTGAGATATGAAGAATTTTAAATGTAGTAATGAATACGTTAGTATTACTTGCTTATACATCTGTTACTACTCAAAGACAAATAACAATAACGAAACACATCAACGATTTCTCCGTGTAGAATTTTTCATTCCTAAAATTACATATTGTATTCCTATACACATCGTATTCCTACAGCTTTTAAATCGTTTGAATAATATTTATTAGATATAAAACAATTCTGAAATTGTTCTGTTAAATGGAATAACGTTTATGATATATGTTGAATTTGTTTGATAATTTATATGTAGTAATGTACATTCATAAATTATTGTAAATTTACAATTGTTAAATTAAAATACAGTATTAAATTTACAATTGTTAGTTAAAATACAGTAACAAGGAAAAATTTTGATTCATGCAATAATTTCTCAATGTGAAATTTGCTCAAAATTACATTTATCAAACTCGATAAGATTCTTCCACTGCAAACTTTTAAATTATATTTGTAATCGGATTTCCAGAAAATTAAATACAAATCGGCTAAATAGGTCATACGCTGAAGAAAGTATAAAACCGATTTCAAAGAAAATCCGATAAGAGTGTCGATTGGGTGGGAAGAGAGGGGAGAGGTGGGACAGAGGGATGTACTAATTAAAACTGTTCCGTGCAGATTCGTGCCAGTCACGAGACGCCATTACAGAAAATTCGGGTCGGCATTAAATTGTCGTTGAAATTTAATTCAGCTTTGAAAGTTCTCTCTTTCGATCTCGATTCTGACTCCATTGGACGATATCGCGGCAGGAATTTCGATATTGAGGACTCGCCCGCCCCCGTTCGTACCACGCGCCGCGGTGCCCTACCCGGACGCATGAGGATTGACGTCGCGCATCCCGGACGTGCTACGGGGTGAGAACTGGTGGCGAGACGTGTATACACGTAGATTCGCGGCCACTTACACGTGTACGCGCGCGTGCGCGCACACGAGACTCCTAGCCTCGAGCTCGTACGAGAGTACGAGTGTACGTGGCCGGTGACCCAGTTTTCGTTCGTGGAACCAGACACGGCAATGGTCCCGAGGTAGAGGGGTGGCTTCTACGCAGTGCGTGTTGCACCCTGGAAGTGCGTTGCCATCGCATCTGGTTTGGGGGTCCTTTCTTATCTTTGGCCTTATGGCTTACAATTAAATTACAGATCTTTTTGGAGCGCTCAACGTTCGCGAATATATTTGCTCCTTGAACTACACGGGTAGCCGTCCTCCGGTTAGCTATTCTTCTTCTTACACCCTCGCCCCTACTTCTGGTTGAATGCGTTAAGTCGGCCAGGAAGGCTGCGCGCAATTTACGAATGGCTTTATTCAAATTTTATAGTCAGGTGGTACGAGAAGCCCTCGTTCTATCGGGGGTATAAATCGGGAGAACGGGTCGCGATTTACGGTCGCGATGTTACGTTGGAATAGTTTTGGGGGCTGCGACGAAGAAGCAAGGCGGCTCTTGTGACTCTCCCGCTCGCTGTGAAAAAAAGATTAGATCGTGCACTTGTTCCGCATTTCGTGATGACGCAGAGACATCGATGTCGTGCCCTTGCGGAAACTTAGCCTACTCGTGGAGGCCGAGCCCGACGACAGATTGCAGTCGACCATGCGAGATCGAGTCGACGAAGTTCAGATTGCAATTACAATTCCGACTGTGAATAATAGGAGCTTCGCTATATTGCCGATCTCAGATTTCAATCCCGGCCGACAGCAAGCTGCATCGATAGTAGTTTATTGATGACGTCGGCGAAACGATTTTAATATTCTTTATGATAAATAAGACTGTAGACGTCGCTCTAGCAACCAGATTACAACCTGCAAATCGAAATTACGGGGGCGTATTGTAATCTCTAATTTGGATGTCGATTCTTCTTTCTGAATCTATCGACTTTAATTCTTTAATTGTGTTTTTCGTTGAAGCGCAACAGATTGTATTGTTAAAAATATTTCTTTATTTATAAAAATGATATACTATTATTGTGTGTGTGTGTGTATCTCTCTCTTTTTTTCTGAAAGATGATAAAAATGATGAAACGACTGATTATAATGCCAGTTTTTCTTGCACTATTAAACAGGAAAATTTTCTAAACTTCTAGATTTCTAGAAATTTTTTAACTTAATATAGTACTAATAAACAAGTTTTAAATAATACATTTTTTTTATATTTAGAGAAATCGTTTTCAATTTTTTCTAATCTTCGATATCCACATGTACTTACCATTAGTTCTATTAAATAAAATTTCTATCGTTTAATACCAGTAATTACAGCGTTCGATGATAATTAACGATCGGTTCCTATCTGACAGCGTGCTGACCATTACTACTTCATCATAAAATTAATATGGTCGAATATTGTGCACAAGTTTCTTGCTGGTCAGCAAGCTTGTTCTGTAACATTTTACATTATTCATAACTCTGTTGAGAGGATTTATACTATGCCATAACAATAATGTTACCGAAAAATTTATTAACTTTTATTAATGAGAACGAATTTGTAGCCATTGTAAAAAAATGACATATTTTCATTTTCTGAAAGCATTTTTCTTGCGATAAAGATATTGTTGACCAAATTAATATTTTCACTTTTTTTGTTTACACTTTCTAATTTTCATTTACAAGTCAAGATGCAAAATAGTATTACGTAGAGGCAAAGTACAAAGCAGAAAAAAGATAAAAAAACTACAAAGTTGTTTCGTGAAATAGGATTCAGGTCAAGCGGTTTGTATATTGAAAACGTTGAAAAATTAAATGTTGTTTTTTCAGAACAGTACAGTTCATCAATGATTAAATTTTCAATTTTTATGCAAAAATGTCGAACAGGTGAGGAAAGTGTCATTCGTTTTCGAAGATTGAATAGTGAATAAAATATGCTTTAAAACATTATTTTTATTTTCCGAAGAATAAAATAAAATAAATAGAATAAATAAAATATGCTTTAAAACATTATTTTTATTTTTCGAAAGATAGTGTGTATTATATATTCTTACAGGATTGACAAGATTTATGCGTTCTTGAATGACATTAGAATACCGACGAATGACTTTCGTGACGTAATCCTTAGTATTCAAGATCAAGTATCATCGAGATGCTTGGCTATCAAGATATGATTCGTATGTTAATTGAGCAATCTAAATTTCAAGTGGCATATACATATTCGAACATATTTACTAGACGAGGTAAACCACTTTTGGCATGATTTTTGGGAGTTGATCCCAACACGCGCTGGCGCCATTGAAACTAAACTTGTATCGACCTTCGTGACCTCGGGTCGCACCGGGAGTAGAAGCAGCAGTTCTCGGCTTTATTCTAGCAGCAAGAAATTACAGAAATGCAAAGTATAATTCATGAAACATTACGCTGTCTAGACGCTGTTCCCACAAAAAATTGAATTATTCTAACTGTATAAATGTTATTCTCTTACTTTTCGAGTTAACGATAGAATTTTATCCATGCGAATTTAGTTAGGTGACATTTACAAGTAAATTAAATAATTTCATTTTGAGAGATATTTAACATGTATGACATTTTATGCTATAATATTAATATAATATAAAGTTTATGTTATAATATTATACAAATTTTTTATAAAGTAACAATAAAATAGAAGTATATATATAATAATAACAAAATATACTACGCCTTTAAATTATGTCTTCGAAACGAGTACAAAGTAATATATTTGAACTTAATATAACATCTTGATGTATTCTAATTCTTTTATATAATATTTTATTAAGTTTAAAATATAAAATTTAAGTGTAAAATTTGATATGAGTGAAGTTATTAATTAAAGTGCGAGATTATTTCTATCTTCTGAATATTTAACAAAGTCTCTAAATAACTAATGTAACATAACAAAATTGTTTATACCCTAATTAATTAATTTTGATACTCAAGGCTATTATATTTCTTCTCAACAACTTTACTCACAAAATGCTTGATAAGAAGAATTAGAAGAAGCAGAATTTGGCAAGCTGCTTATACCAGCTTCTCGTTAACGATATTTATCTATGTCACGTTCCACATTCGTTCATTTTTGCTTGGTTATATCGAATTTTAGTTTTCTTGCTTGAGAACTTATTATGCTTGCGAGCGATGTGAAACGTTCAGCTCTGATCCTCTTTGACATATCAACTTCAGTTTTTTGGCTGTCGCGGGAATAGTAAAACGCATATCCTCCCGTTTCGGAGCCAAGAACTTCTCAAATATTTAAGCTGTCCCTCGATCGCCAACTTTTTATCTTGTTAGCTGTGCACTATGCATCGTCTGACGCGTCATAAGTGAGAAACTTTTTTAACCGGACTTTCCCCGATAGTTCTCTCGGTATTCACGCACTCCATAAATGTTAATATATACGAGGGAATATACTGGTAGGAATTTATAGAATTTGTATTGTTAGAGTGTGGCACAACGCGAGCTCGCGCGCGAAAAAATCGTATAAATGACCACTCGACAGACAGCTGTATGAATTTCATCTCCGCGATTTACGTTTACACATGATCTACTTCGGAGCTATGTTCTCCATTTTTATATCAGAAGTTAATCTCCAGTTTTTGCCCCAATTCGAGTGCGATGTTTTCTAGTTAATGCTTTATTTATCACAGAAATGTGTCGCAAAAATTTGGACGAACAATGCGCGGATGAGGTTGCTATTTCGATTTCGTGGAAAATACACGATGGAATCACTTTAGTCTGAATCGTTTATTCAAACTAATTAATTTAGATCATTTTAATCATAAATGCGAAACATCGCACATAGGTGCACAACAACAGGATTTTTATCACATGAAATCACAGGACAACTACAAGAAATAACAAGACAAGTCATATATCCGCGAGGGGTAAACCGCTGATGGCATTGCAGTGTACAGATTTGGGGCATTAGTGGGCATTACTAGGGCACATTAGTGGGCATTACATAAAAAATTCACTAGTAATGCCCAAAAATTGTGTATTTTTAGGGGTGTACTGTTACATTTTTGTGTACTTTTGTGTACTTTTAATGCCCAAAATTGGGCATTATTAGGTATTGGTGTACGCAATTTTGGTCAGCGGTTTACCCCTTGTATATCCGTTACAAAGATTTATATATTCCTATTATCATGATATAATTCAACGAATTAATTTTTCTATTTCTTATGAAATACTTATACTCTCGAGATCTTGCGACAGTTACAAATAAATCCACGAGAAATGAGTAGAAGAGAAAGCCAATAAAAAGAATTCTTCCGCAACGGTGTAATATATATACGTACTTCATATTACATCTGCCGCACATACATTTCAATTTATGTGCGCGCATAAACGCTGCTGCGTGAATAATACAGATAAGTTATCGAATGTTACGGTAAAGATATTCATCGCAATGTTGCTCGTTAAAATACTGTCGTTTGTTAAAATGCATGCGCAGTATTCTGCAAAGGAAATAGGATAGTAGGTCACGATAACATCAATACTGTGGAAGGTAGAACAACTAATGTCATTTTGCAGATTGGGATAGAGGGATTTTATCTGAGCATGTTCTAATGATGATTTTGAAATGATGATTTTTTGGTTTCTAAGATATTGCTGTATACAGATATTCAGTAAATATTTGTAAAAATATTTAAATAATATTCTCTCTCTCTCTCTCTCTCTCT
>NJRL01000045.1:328796-423226 GCA_003063815.1 Aphaenogaster rudis
CTCTCTCTCTCTATTCTTTATGTCAACAATTAGCGAATATTAAATTATAATCATTACATAAATTTTGTGATAGATTGTTATAACTATTAGTATTTAAAGTGGTGACAATAATAGTCATTATATGCCGATAGACTCGTTGTGCAATGATTAGAGATGACGTTAACGTTGATCAATAGTTAAAAGTTGATTGCGTGCGTAAATCGCTTAGTCATAGGATTCATTCTTCAATTTGAATACCTAAACCAATCTTGTCAAATCAGCTTCTAGCGTATCAATTCTGCACGCTTACTTTCATCAACGAAAATGGGTAACGAAGTGGAATTGTTAGGGAAATCGGAGCGTCTCTATCACGGAATTACGTCATATGCGTCATCGCGGATAACGTATATGAAGCAAAAAAAGACATTTCTAAAGAAAACATTTCTAGAATAGGAGAATAATAATACTATTCAAATTTATTTATTAAACGTTTAATATTTTGGAGAATCGCGAGATGATCGTTTTCAACGATCGAGTACCCTCCATTCCATCTGTAAAAATTTCTTGTACCTACTCTCGCCGCAGTATCGACGTGACGAGATGAGTTTCAACGTGCGATCGTCCGCGCCACGTCGGTGCACTTTATCCGTCAATAACGTCGTTGACATTTACCTCCGCGGCAACCGTCGACGAAGATAATATTACCCGCGATAAAAGTTACTTTAGCGGGTACGCGATGTAACGCGGACGAGGCATCGAGCGTTGGTTGTTGCCGTTTCCACGGACGATTATATCGGTTTTCAAGTTCGTGTCTCGCGTCTTATTTCTCGTGTTAAAGCTCATCGAGTTATAGGACAACTGATGTCGTCTTGCCCGGACTCGGGTATGTTTAATTCAGCACGACGAAGATACGTCGATCGATACGCCAAACGCATATACATACATACGGAATATCTCTTCCCTTCATCTCCCTCCGCCCTCATAAAAGTGCCTCGCACTTCCTTTTGTATACAGTTTGTCTGACCGATTCGGCGTCAATTCTTTATAAAAATATCCAGACATCGATAGTTTCTGAATTATAAGCGACTGGAAGTCGCGAATTCAGAGATTCCAAGACAATCAGATTCTGATTTATTTAATACATTTGTCTAATACCTTCGTCTAATATCGAAATAAATAATATCTAATAGAATTTTAATTTAAGAATTAGTGACAATGCAAAGATATTAGAGAGAGAGAGAGAGAGAGAGAGAGAGAGAGAGAGAGAGAGAGAGAGAGAGAGAGAGAAAGATATTAGAAAAAGAAAAAGTATTGAAGCGAATTATGTGCAATTAAAATTTTGGCTAAGTAAAATCAACTCCGAGTAAAGATATTTATGATAAAGATTTAGATAAAGTAAATTATATTTGAGACTGGGACATTCCGTAACTATGTATAAAATAGAACTACTATACTACCGAAGTTGCAGAGTGCTACGAGTACACTAACTATTTCTTTTTCTCGCGTTAAACGTTGGAAAGAATGTCGCATTCCTTTTAGCTGAGAGCGTCTCCACGGAATTTTTTTCTTGGAAAGGATGAGATAGTTACCAGGAAAATTAATGCAAAGGATCCCAGGATGCAACGTCGATATCGAAAAATTTCAGGACACAAAATTTCGTTCTCGTTATTTTCTGAAAAGTATCTGGATGTTCGAAATTCTCTGGACATGGTTATTCTCTGAAACAAGGCAATGGATATTGATTGTTGATATTAAGGGAAAATACAAGGCAGAAGAGCATTATTACTTTTTGCATATTTAAGATAAATGAAACGTAACTCACATGAATGATAAATTATTTATTTCAAAGGAAATGTCGATAGTCCAACGATGAAACAATGTCGCGGTTTTATGTCATGCATAATTGTATGATAGTCGAATTACTTTACGGCGTCAAATAATAATGTGATGCTATCTCTAATTACATTTATGACGATACGTATCACAGAAAAAATGCCTTCTTGATAAGAAAAGAAAAATTCATTTTCTGACTGTCTATTTCGAGCTGTTGAAGTGTATCCCCGAACTTCATTTCGCGTGACTTTTTGCTTGATATATTATTGAGTCACAAGATCCATTGTCTCCTTATATATCTGTTCCTAACTTGGAATGGTCAAGGGCACAAAAAGGGAAACCTCGAGGCGATTCGTTTTTTGGATTCGATAAAAGATGGTTTCTCGGGAACAAAATAAAAGAAAACGAATGAGAACATAGCGTATTTTCTTCGTACTGACAATGAAATAAAATAAGTAAAATGGGATATATAAAAAGAAACGTTATGCAACAATATATTGGTAAATAATAATGGATAGAAATTGTCTTAATTTAGTTTTGTTACGTGTTATAGTATTGTATATTATATATATTCACTATTATATATATGCACTATTATATGCTCTTTTATACATGCACTATTTTTTGTATATATTCGGTGTGGTATATACTGTATCAGAATACAATACTTTAATAATAATGGAGGAAAAGGATATGTTGGATATTGGATTGAAATTTATATAAAAAATTTAATTTATTTATTTTGTTGCCAATCTGTTTGTTTTTTGTAAATTTCAAATTTACAATTTTAAAATATTTAATTTTAATACAAATTATTTTCAAATCTTTCAAGTATCCTTTGTATTAATATTAAGCACATATTAACAGTAAACTTAATACCCGCGTTATCTAGATATTCATATTAAATTAGATGAAACAAAAATGGAGAATTCAATAGAACTAAAAAGTCGTAGCACAACATAACGTTCATACATTTTACATTATAATCGGATAAGAGGTGTGAAGCCACAATCGTGACATCTTTAAGCCGAGGAGGCAAGTCTTATTTCTCGTATTAGGACTTATCGAGTTACAGAATATCCGTCGCGGCCGTCTCATAGAGTACCTACTAGAGTATATTTAATTCAGCATGACCAACCTACCTGGCGCGATCGATACGCCAAGTGTCGCAAACGAAACCGCCAGGCCGAGCAGTTTTTTTAGATTGAATGAAAAGTTTCTGCCGGTGTAGCGACGCGAAGAGAGTTCTCGAGGAAGATATGGAAAGAATAACTGAAATGAAACTGAAACGGAACGAAAGGTTCGGAGAACATTTGTTCATTTCAGAATGAGGACGAAGTTCAATTACGATTCGTTTTGCACACCTAAAAAAACACGTGCAATTGCAAGAGTGCTCTTTTTCCTTTTATCGTGAAAACGTGGATGTTAACGATTTTAATTCTTAAAGAAATCATGTTACATTGATACAAGCACTAAAATATAAATCGCGGATTCTTTGTCTCTTCGATATAAGGAAAATAAGGAAAATAAGAGGAAAATGCTTCTCTGCTACCACATTTACAAAATGACGTATTGTATTGTATACCTATTAAAGAAGAGTCGTCCGCGCGATTCGAAATCCAACGGGGTGCGAACGCGCCCACGTCTCATCGAACATTACGTCTCATCTAATCTCGTTAGAAACGGCTACACCGCGGTTTTGCATTGGAGGTTCAGGTGGCGTATTAAATCCGTCCGTTTCCGAGACGTTTAAGCCGTGCGCCCGACGTCGATTCCTCCGACGTGAGCTGAAAGTTGAAGAAGGATTAACTACGAAATCCTTGTAATTGGTTGGCTAACCGTGCAGTCAACCCAGATTTAACTCTCAAACTACATTATATATGGATCGGTCCTCGATCGTGTGTTAGCGGTGCCGGAGTCGTTATCATTCGAATATATCAGGACGACTCTCATATCCGTAGGAAATGAGTAATTATTGATAAGATGTGCGCAACAGCGAATCTCTCTCTAATTTTGTTTGGGGGTATCCGACGATACCGTAAACTTCTGGAAGACGACGAAATTTTCGAGGAGTGCCTCGCTATACCGGGATGGCGACGCGCGTTTCGACGCGTATAAAATTAAACCGACCTGCAAATATGCAGGCAGATCATAATCCACGTGGCATGATCCACGTAGCCTTGCGTTATGCAGCTGTCAAGTGACGCGCTCGGCTTTTAGCTCGCTCGTACTTTAGGATTTTGGCATCCGCTGGATGGCTACTTCGCCGAATACGTAGGTTAGATTCAAACCTGGATTCGTAACACGCAATAAAATGTTCAGCGATTCGCTATGAAAATATTACTAGCCCGTAATGAATTGAGAGTTTTGAATTATTCATGTCAGCCGGGCAATATCAAGCGGAAAAGATTGAGGGTGAGAATGAAAATTTCTACGATTGAAGAGACCAAAAGAGAAATTAGAAGTTTCTCTACTTTTTAACTCGTTGACTGCCACTGTACAATTAGATTTTTCTCTCTCCCCGACGACCCATTTTTATATTCATTATAGTTATTTTAATATGCTTTTTAACTACACTGTAAAAAAAGTATGTAAAATTACAGGAACAAGTGTAAAAATTATATGTAAATAAGTGTAAAAGTTACATTATTTATAACGGAAACGTAACAAAATCATGTATTTTTACAACAATTATTATTGTGAAAATACGTGATTTTGTAAGTTTCCATCATAAATAGTGAAGTAATATTACATCCTTTTTTTACAGTGTATATTTATTTTTCATCTAAAATTTACAATAAAATTTTATTTCCCCTTCCAAAACAATCGAATCGGCGAATAGTTAACGTTTATTTATAGATCGTCAACTACGAGTTGACTCGTATTCGACGTGTCAACAGTCAACGTGTTAACAAAGAAATAAATATTTTACCCTTTGTCCTTTTGCTTACGATCTTAAAAGTAAAATAGGAAATCTGGTTACAACGGGTTTTATTCGTTTTCCTTTTTTTCTATAAGAAAATATTTGTGATGTTTTGTAATTGTGTCGATCGGGAAAAATTGATCACCTGCTGTGATAATACTGCGAATATTATTTCAACGTAGTGTAGCGCGTTAATCGATTTTAGCAGAATGGAGGACGTGATCATATAGAAATATAATATAGAAAGTTGGATGTGTGTGCTTGCTGTCGTGCAGTAATATTCATGCGCTGTAAGTTGAGTAAACAACCGTATTGATCTTCAAATAAGCATTGCGCTACTCGCTTATCACTTAGGGAGTTGATCGTCCGTGGAACTAATGGTAATATACGAACTCGCCAGTTAGTTAACTTCTTCATTGTGCGGTAAATTGAATGCTTCTAACGAGCATGAACAATAGGAATTACGTCGAGGGGTGGAAGTTAAGTTTCACCGAATTTCTAGGAAAAATTACGATCATGAAGTATTTAAGAGTTTTGATATTTTCAGAAATATTCCTCTTTCCGATTAGATTTCAAAATAAATACACTGAAAGAAAGGCTTGGTTATAAAAATCCAGGCTTAGTTAATGTCATCAAGCACCTTGGTGAAATAGTTTTAACTAAACGTATAATAAGTATTACATAATTTAGTTGGCTCAATTAAACAAAATTTGCTCTTTTATAATTATTACAAATGTTTATAATTATTACAAAATGTTTTGTTGTTATTATTATTATAATCAGTAATAATAATCAAATACTTCAAAAGAAAGTATACTAAATGCATCTCACAAGTTTACCAAGAATTTTTTTTTCAGTGTACGATTGCCCAACTTCGTTGCAGTTATATTATAAATTATCTTTTTATATTATAAATTATCTTCTCAGGCTATATTTCATTTGTTACTTAAAAAATTTTATGATTTTTATTATGTTAAATAAATAAGATACTCAAATGTATTAACAATTTCAATTAAGTTTATTTATTGATATAATAAATGTTGATTCATTTCGGGTGTATAATACATTTTATGTTATAAGAACCATTTTTGCAGAAGACTTTTCTGTCAAAGATGACAAATACTTTCTCTTTCTTCTTGATATGAAAGAACTTTCAGTTCAGTTCAGTTTAACTGTAGTTGCATTAAATTTATCATAGCAACGTTTAAGTAGCAAATTAGTTTCTCTCTTTACACAACGCGACTATCGGCAAAGTACATGGTGCAAGACGAGAAATGAGATTTCTACAGCTCTCCTTGACTCGCCTGGAACTGACGTATCCACTGAAATTACTTGAGAGTCAAGGCAAGAGGGCTACTTGGAACGATCGGTCAAAGAAAGAAATGGCGCGATAGAGGAACCAAAAAGACAGAAGGAAGGAACGCTGAGGCAACAGGGAAGATCGTGACACGCCAGCTTTCATTCACGTCGCGTTGCGCACAGTGAGACGCATTTCCGTCCGTCGAAACTGGGTTACAGTCCAGTTGTACGTGATATCCGGCGCTTTGCGAAATTAGGTTTTCATGCGCTTTTCCGCAATTTAAACTATCGTCACGGAGAGTCACGGCGTCGTAAAAATTGGATTAGCGCGCCGATGCTTTGCATCACATTTATTGCCGCCCGGATAGCGATCGGCCACGGGATTGAATAAAATGAACGAGTGATACGAAAGAGCGCGCTATTGTTTTATAATTCTGTCATATCACAAAGAGTTTGACGTTTTATTTCAGCGGTCTGGCTGGAATTAAAGGTGAAGGTATCCGCGGGCGTCGAGCATTCGCATTATTGTTGCAAATGCGTTTACAAAGAGGAAGTGATGTGGAGATGTGAATTATTAAGCATGGATTATTATTCTATCGTTGTTCAATACATCTATCATATATACATGTATTACTTTTTTACACGGCGTATTTTTGAAATGATGCAGCGAATTCATCAATCAGTGTAATCTAGTAGATTTATGTAACTTTTGTTCAAAAGGTGCGCGTGTCAAACGCAAATATCAGACATAAAGATACGTGAGTATTAACTGGCATTTTAAAACCCGGTAATTTTTCGTGATAAATTATTACTTTCGGCGAGCCGTCTCTTTCCAGCGGACGCGAGCGCGGAATGCTTTAATCGATACTCGTGCATAAACCCACTTTTAATTTACCGCTCAGCTATCCTGCCTGATTGCATTCACCTCTTCGCTCTTCTCCATCCCCATCGGGATGTCATTCACAGCTGTACGTCGCGTCGCAAAAACGGTAAAATTGGAGTATGCGAAATCGAATCGAACTCGCCTCCGTGATTTAATACATCGTTAGTCGCTCGCAAGTGGAGCCTATATTCTTACGCTATACGCGCTCCGTGGTGTTCCACTTTTTCTTTCCTTTTTTTTGTTTAATAACCAGAGACCCACAAGAGCGGAACAACGTGTGTCCGTCTTCCTCCGCTCCCTCCGTTCAATTGATCGTCACGGTATCTGCAAGCCAATATTGCACAGTCGCAAAAACCTTGCAACATCCTTTTTGCAATGAGGTCCAGGATGCATATAAGTTTCGGCGGCTTGCACCGCTTCACGTGCAGCGTGTACTGCAACTTATCGTGTAAAACGTGGCATATAAATAATATGTTATGTTCATCGTTGCATACTAAATTACTATATAAACAACTTTCGATAACAAATAAAAAGTAAAATACTGTTGAAGCGTATGTAGATAAATTGATACATAAATTAATTTTTATAAAATTGCGAGACATATTCTTCCTTGTATTCATTCGTTCCATCGATTGTCATCGATAAATACGATTTAATCGACGAAAAGCATGTTTGGAATTTATGGATAATCGACGTTTCCCTCAAGTTTTTCTTTAGGTTGTAAATGTATTTAACAGTTTGGTTGATAAGATTGATTAATGATGTACGTAAAATTAAATTGAATTTAATGCAGTGTGAATGTAATACGCCCGTGTTGAAAGCTCGCTGCATCATGTATATAGTACGGTGAATTTAATTTATACGTGTCCGCAACACACGACTATACGACGGTGCACGCAGAGGCAGGCACTTTATAAAAAGAACACGTTATAATATCGATGAAATAATGAAGTGGTTGCGGAAGAATATGCTAAAACGCGGGCTCGCACGCGAAGCGGGATAGATATTACGGCTGTAGCTGACTAATTAATTACATACATTTATACGTAATTTTTTTAGTCTAATTTGTAATCTTTGCCTGTTGCAAGTTTAAACTTGTTTGATTTATGAACGTACGAATTTATCAAAAGTTATTTTATCAAAAATAAGAGAAAGCTTGACGTATGCACCGAGAACGCGGCAATTTCGCGAATACCTCTCGATGTTATGTCGTCATCAATATAAGCTTTCGCGGTGATAATGAACCTTCGGAGAATTTTCGCAAAACAGGAAGCTGTATGCGGTCAGTCAGCTACGTGCGGAGCACGTCGAACGAAGCCGCGTAACACTAATAGCATGTCTGTCGGTGCTAATGGCTGTCGCAACGTAGCTATCTACTAAGGTGCCTTTGAACGCTGTATAGACGCCCAGAGTCTCGCTCTCTATGCGGACGCGCGATGACGAAGATGACCACAACAACCACGATGACGACGACGACGGCGACGGCAATGTTCCGCATGCCTCTCGGTACGCTAATTTCATCGCGAGCGTCGTGCCCGCCGCTGCGCCATCATCGATGATTCGTTCCCGCTCGTTGCCAATCTTATGCCTCCACGCGTAGGCTAAAATAGCGTTCAGGGTTTTCGGCGTGAACCAACTCGCCGTGGCGAGTCGATTACGACTCATTTTGGGCAAGACGAACGGGCCATGTTAGGTGTGCGATTTCCCCCCGGAGCGTTCCCGTAAACACAAATGACGACGCAATGAGCCGGCTGGGACCGATAATGCTTTAAGTAATCAACGGCAGGATGTCGGCTACCGACGGGGTAGTTGAACGACGATATCACGAGACCTTCTAATGCTATTGGGTTATTATTCATGATAGGAGAACGAGAGATAGGTATTCCCCCGCTGCGTTCTTCTCTCGTCGCCGAAAGACGGTCGGTTATCCTGTGGAGAACCGTAGAGATTTATTATATACATGGAGATATGATAACGTTAAGGTGGAGCTTTTATAGGCCAAATTACTCTAGCTTTTTAACTATATTATTACATAGCGTTATTATATGTATAATATAATAGTTTCTAATATAATGTTATTATTTTCTTCTTTATTTTTTATATATTTATAACTTAATTATTTAATGTAGCATGTTCGTACTGCTTCTTATTTATCCGCTTTTGAGATTATGTGGTTTTTAGAAGCGTATAACAAAGAGTATAAGAACGAATGAAAATAAATTCATTTTGCTCTTAAAGTAATTAAAATATACTTAATAATATATATATATTGAAAGTATTTATTATTAATAAAATATCTCAAATTTAAGATGTTTTAACGTCGATAAAAATTTTGCTATATCATTTCATTAAAGGAAAAAATATGATACTAAAAACGCATATAGACATCGGATTTGCAGCACACGCTAAAATGCACCAGCAGTTAACAGCTTCTTTCATTTTTTCTGAATAAATAATGCCTAATTATTATTTTTTATTTGGATATATTCTCAGGCTAGTAACTTTTGGAACAGTGTATGAGCCTGTAGATATTAAATATAATCCAGACAATGAAACGCTGATGAGTAATTGTATGATTTCAGCGACGCGCCAATCAAGGTGCGCTTTTATGAGATAAACATAAGATTTATTTCTGCTGTACATCCTTACACATTTTGTATTTAAAATTATGTATATATATATATATTATAATAAAATAATGGAATCTTCTTTTCGCCAGTAAGTAAATAACAAGAATAAAGTATGATCGACACAACTGGCTAATAAAACGTTTATTGTAGAGTACTACGTTTCGGCCATGGGTTTTGGCCCTCAAGGGGGCATGATTTAAAATATTACTTTCAGAATTAGAATACTTATAATTTGAAATTTATAAACCTTTTAAAATTATAATCCTATAGATTAGGACAGAAATCGGCAAGGGTAGCACAATTTTGTCTTTCCTTTATTCAAAGGGAGAGCAAATGCTTGAATTTTTGCTGATTCCAGGGGGAGGCAAATGCCCCCTCTTGCCCCCCCCCCCTGCGGACGCCCATGACCCAGACGGATTCAAAGTCTCATAATTTCAGTTAATGTGCACCAATAAAGTTGTAAAAATTCATGAAACATCTTAAGGGTATTGTTCAAAATAATGTATGGTGCAGAACCCGAAATGTGCTCCCAATTTTTTATAAAAGGAAAAATTTTTTATATCAAAAAGGAAAAAATTTGTAAAAATGACTTTTTCAATTTAAAAAATCGCATTTTTTTAAAGATTCGATATTAAGTAGCCCATTTAAAGGAAATTATGTAAAAATGGTGTTATTTTAATGAAAAAAATACGTCACACCCATAATAATTTTCAAATGTTTATCAAACATAACTAACATGGCTCAAAGGCCTAAAAGCCTTTCTACTGCACGGATCTTCGAAAGAGGGACTCAAACTAGGGATTCTAGGTGGAGAGACACTGATTATAAAGCCTATCTTAAAAATATCGTCCTGAATTTTTGTCTGGGTGGCCGCCACTCAGTGTGGCCTCGAAGGGTTAACATTAAATTGTATACATATATATAACTTTTAAAGAAAATGTTATATAATTTAAATATGTATGCATCGAAAGAATCTTCTTTTTAATTTTTCGAAGTTCTCCATGATATAATTCGACTCTGAATTTGTCAAGAAATACATCATTATAATTTAAATTAAACCGAGTTCTGAGACATTCTGTGTATTATTCTCAGTACACCAAATATTTGTCGAGAGAAGATTGGTGTCGCATCCTGCAAATGGAGTAACATGCGTCGGTAGCAATAATGTTGTAATTCTGTAATGTGCGGCGCACATTACATGTGTAATGTTGTTAATACACAACGATAACGCGGTTGAATTAGTTACGTACATAAATGCGCCATAAATGCGATTGGTTTTGTCCTTTTGATAATTCGATACATGAATAGTTTGCTTGATACTGATTCTAGCGATATCACGTAAAATACGTATGTATAGTATTTATATTATAATACGTATATATAGTATTTTAACGTACGATATATCTATGTTGATATACATCGTGCTTTTATAATTGCAGTTTAAGAGGAGCAATTATCGAATAACGAAAAGCTTGGTATCCTTTTATAAAGCGCGCGAGAAAGCGCTTTTATAGAGCTTTACGCAAGCGAAACAAGTACAAGCGTGTGACGGATTTTAGTTAAGAGAGACTTAATTATCTTAGGTGGCAGAACACGCGGCCCTGACACGAACAAAGGCTAGGATTATGTTCGCTAATGGATAGGATAAAGGGATTATAAACGTAAATACGTCTTTCGCTTACGTATATTTATGTCTCATGAGACATTACATATATCCGGATATCTTCTTTTAATTACCATCCACGCGAGATTTAATTATAGATATGCCAATAGACTTCTATCAGGATAATATTATTATTGTTGTTAATATTATTATTAATTGATTTCTTACATATTTTAAAGTCCTGTAAAATCTAAAAAGTTTAGAGAGAGAGCTAGTTATAAATAATGATAACTGTAAAAGTATGACGACCCCAGTTTAATATCAAGATACTACGAAGACATTTATTATGGAGAAAACTATAGTATTTTTAGAAATTAAGCGTATCTAAATTAATTGAGTAAATAATCAAATTTTATTACTATATTAATTTTAATGGACTTTCATTGAAATACAAGAAGTAATAGCGAGTGTTTTAAAAAACACGCGCTTGAAAAGGACTTTAACGAGTATAGCAATCTTTCTTTATCTAACAGTCTATGTTATTTACTCTTTTAATTTAGTCTACAAAGCTTAATTTACGTGCATAGGTGAATTGCGAACATTAAATTGGAAATAAATACAGATCTCCCACGCGCACACCCACATGGAAGCAAAAGAGTCATTTAAAGACCAAATGAACAAGCATTAATGAACCACAAGTGAAACGCGTATCGCTTCGTGTGTATCAGTTAGCGTATTGATCCGGTTTGATCAATTGTCCGTTTCTATCCATTTCCTACCGTTTTCATCCGATTTGCCAGCAGCCTGGTACCGAATTTCGTATTCAGTTGGATTATTTCGAGGAGGTACCGTTGTCAGGGCGCCGTGGACGTAGAAGCGAACAAAAGAGGAAACTTCGAAGGATACCGAGGCAGGTATAGAATGAGAAGTATCATAATATTGTGTTCCCTTCGGCCTCCTCGGTGTCCCCGTTTGTTGTCTGTCTCGTGCGTTAGTCAGTTAGTGTCCTTCGCCATGCTTAGACCTATTTTAACCCCGCGGAACGTACTGTCGTGCTGGCACGAATAGTAACATTGGTATGAAAACGTTTCTTATCGGCCAATAATACGATATTGTCACGGTACCGAGAGCGAGCGCGCATACACAACATGCGGCTCCATGACACGCTTTTGCTCGCGTGCTGTTGATGCTCCGAGCTTCATGCGAATTACAATGCGTCATCTTCCGTTGTTATATCTTGATTTCCGGTCGTTTATCATCCATCCGCAATTTTCATCGTACCATCTTCCAATTGGAATTTTTTATACCGATTCGCATTTCATGATGGAACCCCGTTTTTGTGGAGCTCTTTCGCAAACATAATTACTTTCTCTCTTGTCCTCTTTTTCTTTAAATCGAATTATATACACGTATTTTCCTAATAGCCGTAAGCTCTTACCAAGAACAGTGTACGTTTCTCTCCATTACGAAATGTATTTTTTGCTGTGGAAATGTTGTGCAGATTGCAAGTTCGACTATTACGCGAGTACGAGTCAAAACGGGTCTAAATTGCGAGTACCAGGAAGCCAGAGCTCGTATTATACCAAACGTACGGCTTTTCCCCGCGGAAACCCGCGGCTTTCCCGGAACGTTAACGCATTTAACGACATACCGACGTCTCCTTCCCGGGACTCGTTCCCGAGGGTGCGAATAGCGACCAGCTCGACCAGTCTATATCCCAGAAGCATCGCCGCAAATGGAAACGGCATCATAATGGTATCGCGGAGACAAAACGAGAGCGTGCATATAATGCGCCAGCTATAACATACACAGACAAACGTGCGCATGTCGCCACCCGCACTCGGGAAAGTGCATGAATGCCGCCGTGCCGGCGTGTGGGTGTCAACCTGCAGTTTATTCGCACTCGAGTTGTTGCCTGGCCACCGGAGACAGAAGGGCGCCCGCAGCGTGACCGAGGGTGACCGAGAGCTTATGGTCCCCCAACGCTCTCGGAAGAGTCTCTAATTTTAACGGAAGTGGGTCGAGCACGCTGCGCCATGACCGATCGAAAACGCATGCCGCGCGCAGTATATTTAATCTCCCGAAAGCTGCATTTTTACAGCTTACGCTGGTCGATACGTTTGTTTTGGAACCTAAAAAGCTGTTTACGACACTAATCTCTTTGTCACAGTAATTGCCGAAGTGTAGGTCTTCTTTTATAAAAAGTATAATTTTGTTATGTCTATCGTTTTATTATATCTATATACTATATATAATTTTGTTATATTTGTCAACGAAGGACTTGACATATATAATATATAATATTGTTATACATGTTACGTCTTGTGATCACAATTAATTAAATTAAAATTAAGTTTTAGATGTTGTATTTTAATCCTAATTGGAAAAATATATTTGTTATAAGTTTTCGTTGTTTCTACATAACAAAGAAAAATATTTTACATCAAATCGTAAGAGAAACATTTATTACAGAAAGATTATTCGGATTTATAATAGACGTATGTAACTTGCAGCTTTTTTAATTCGCACGTATAATCATGAGCTTCGCGTAAATAGCGTGTAATAATGCGAGCGAGAAGTGATTATAATGCGATCTTAATGTACATTCCGTGTTCCACCGCATTTTCCGCTACAAGAAACGCGAGATAAATTTGGGGACCACGATTAAAATGAATTATTCAGGGGCGCTTGAATCGACCGCGTTCGCGCAATAGGTTCGTATAATTCCTTGAGATCTGTGTTGAGGTGGAATTCCATTTTCTTTTCCCTTCTATATTATTACACCAGTAGTCCTTTCAGCTATAGAAGCGTTAAATTGGAAGTCTTAATAAACGCAGTCTTAATTATCACAGAATCATGTAATAGCTAACATTTCTCGAGATAAATTATGATTTAAATAAATAACGAAATCTTATCCCTTACAAATTTCAATTTGATATTAATTATCAAGATATTTAATAGTTTTTAATTTAAAAATTGGTAAGTCGCTATCACAGTATACTTTATTTTTTGAAAAATTAATAGCAATACTAAATTTAATCCAAATATTATGATATAAATGTTATTGTTATAACATTAACGTCATCATTACTTTGTATGTCACGGAAATGTGTGCGCTCAATCTTGAATTTCGTCGTGTTTGCATAGGACATACTTAGGAACATCAATAGCAGTCATTGACAACGTCGTTAAATATAGTCTGCGGTAGACAAGATGCAAGCTGTAATTACCAGACTGTCACGATCGGCATTTGACCTTTAAACAATTTGCCAAACGTGCGTATATAACAGTCATTATATATAGACCTTGTCTTAAGAATATATAAAATGTCTGCGTGTTTCAAGTGACGAATCATAGATGAGAATAGCAATTGCGATATCTATTTTAATAGTATGTTCAATCAAGGAAATTATCACCCAGAGAGGGTTACACAGCAATTGACTTGTGATTGAACCTGATTAACACTGCCTTCGCAATTATAGGGATTCTCTTTATCTCCTTTTTCCGACGTCATTCTTCTCGAGATACCTCGCGCTTGAATTTCATTAGACGATTTATACAAATCCTAGCGCGCTCCAGAATTGAATTACATTTGCATCTTCAGGCGCTCCTTAACTGTTAATTCGCAAAGCGGCGCTTTCGGTGCGGTTATCTATATCCGAGAAAGTACTATTACTGGGATTTTGGTACTCATGTAGATTTGCCGTAACTTTTCTCACTTAAATCAAATTCGCAGAATTTTAAATAAAAATTAATCAAAGATTTGATCTAATTTTCAGCAACAGTTTACGTATAAAAACATGATATTTTAATTATAAAATAATAAACCACAGATATGAGATAAAATAATAACTCTAGCATAATAATTTTAAGATAATAACTTTAATAACTATAATTTCATAGTACAATTTTAATTAATATTTGCTCTTATTAATACCCTTATTTCGCATGTCTACGTTCGCGTGCCAAGTCGTATCTTTTGTGCTCTGTCATATAGATAAAACTCCCAGTTTTTTGTTTAATAGAATAGAAATCACTTTAGATACACATATTTGGTACATATTTGAAGAAATTATTAGTATAAATATTTGTAATTTGTAGAAATTTTTAATAATGTTATATAATATAAATTGATTTTAGCAATTTTGGAAAATTTTTATAGCAATAGTCATTAAAACTAAATGTATAATCTTCCTAAAGTAACAGATTATTAAATTTTTGTCAAACTTTTTACATTTCACAATCTTTCATAATACAATATTTTAAGTGCCTATAAAAGTGCGAAAATGGTGATTTATTAAAATATTAAGAAATAACAGAGGGAAGGTGTACATTGCCAATGAAATTGGAATGGTTACAACAATTTATTTACCGATAATTCACAAAAAGATCTATCTACATCCGGGTTGTAATTTGTTTTGCTGACAGCCGCTGTATCTTCTTGCGGAGAGTATCTACTCGTCGTCCCGGCGGCGACTGAGAGATCGTTTCATACGGGATGATAGCCGCCTATTTATCCGCATGCTATAATTGGAATTTAACCTTTAGCCGATGTCCGAGAGAGAGAGAAAGAGAGAGAGAGCGCAAGTAACCCTGCAGTCGACCTAGATAACGAAATCAGCTTTTTTTCTTCAGTTCATCATCTTCTACTTCTTCGGATTATTGTATATCGGATCCGGCCATATTTTTTCCGATAATATTTAATTGAATTCTTGTTTTTTCATCGATTGTGGATGAAAAAAATTTCTTGTAAACGGCAACCCGTTTACCTTCAAACGACCCAGCAAAAAGAGTATTTAGATAGGTCTTATAAAATGCAGGAATAAAAGAACAATTCTTATTTTTTTGCAGCTGAATATAATTTAATTAATTTAATTTTCACACAAATAGAGGATTATTAAAACTTTCTTTATACTTTATATATATTACATTCTTTCATAAGGCAATGCTTCTCAAATGCCCGTAAAAAATAATAGTTTATTAAAAAATTATTTGGTGCTAGGTAATATTGTTTATTAATAACAAATTTTATCCGTTTATATATACAATTATATATATAATTATATATGTATATATAAACGAATATGTAAAATTTATTATTAATAAATAATTTTCTATATATACATTTTTTATTTGTAATGCAAATTATTCTTTTTGTAACTAATAGACCGTTTAAATATTGTAATAAGAAATTTAAATAGTTAGAGAGAACATACGAATCATAAATAAAAAGTGGTATTTATAATGATTTCAGAATAGACAAACATGTTATCGTTTCTTGTCAATTTTTTCGATATTTATGTTTATGACTTTATTACTCTTATATTTTATCAACGTCTGTTTCTATATAAAAAGATCTCATAACTTCGAGAGATAAGGAGAGAAATAAGGAGAGTTATATCAAAAACTTTTCCGATTTATATTTACCGTTTTAAAGTTTTGATATCTGATCAATGTCGGTTTTTAAAGAGATGTGACTTGAGAGATTATTTATAAAAACAGAGGAATCGGAAGATTTTTCCGTACATTCCATAATATATAACCGGGTCATATGATAAGCTTGTATCAGTAATTCGCGCCAGCTTCGTACGTGCCATGAGAGAAAGAGAGAACACGAGAACTACAACCTAACTCAGCGGTTTAATGTCGTCCGATGTCGGGACCAATAAAACGTACCGCTTGACGATGATTTGTTGAAATTTACCACAGATGAGCGTGAAGATCACGTACGCTGGAGGCTCAAGGTGGCACCCTCTCTCTCACTCTCCCTCTCTGTCTCTCTGACGCGCGCACGTCCGGGGTCACCGATCAAAGAGCAACTCTTCGGATGTCAGAACTTAGCCTCTTTACGGCGCACTTTACGTTGGTGTTCCAGTTTCTACGGGCACATCCTCTCCCACCTCCTCCACTTCCTCCTCCTCTTCGCTGCTGGCGGAGGCGCCGAATCGAACTGGTACCATAATTCGGTCATTTCCAATTGGCGGAAACCGAAGCTGACACTTTCGCGTGTTTACCAGCAAGCGCCGATAATTTATGGATTCACGGTATATCGCGGCTAGTGGGTGGGGAACGTTTTCCGGTGTTCTGCATTAACGGGTCATTACGTTTGGACCAGTTTTATTATAACGCTTGTTTACGTTCATATCCTTTCTCTTTACCAAGATAAATTTGCCTAATGGAAATTTGAGGCAATAGAAAATGCTTGTTTATAAATCCGTTTCCAAATCACGGATCGATCGTTATTTTCTCGAAATATTGATGGGAAACTGTAGAGTTTCGTTTACCGCAAAATACATCTGCAAACGCCCCTTTTCTAAAAGTCTTGAAAAACTAAGAGGACACATCCATTTGTGCAAATTCATGATCCTCTCTGGAACGTGGGCGGATCGAGGATATGGATCATATTTGGAAGAAAAGTCGTTAGCAGCGGCTGGCAGCTGGCCAGTATCCGTTTCCAAGAATGTAACAAATTTGTCACGACGCCGGAGGTGGAGAAGATAATCGCGTGTACGTTCTCCAATCTATTCGAAGTAAAAACAGCTTCTATAGAGCAGCTTTCCTTGCTTCTTGACTTCAAATGACACGAATTTTGAGTATGCCAAGGCCTATTATCGATAATCTGCCCTGCCCGTTAAAGATCGATCTCTGCTTTACGTGCCTATTTCGCAGGTAGGAGCCATCTTTTCGAACGTGAGTTTCACTCGCTTCTTAAGAGATTTGTTCGAGTATTCGGTACGCTCATCAATCATTCGGAATACGTGTGCCAGAATATGGTATCAGTGAAGGAACGCGAGCCGACTTCTTGCCAACTTTGAAAGGCTTTTAAGATTTTTTAGGAAAAAGAATTGAATTGAATCGGTTTTATAAGTACATTGTAACTTGAATTACTATTTTGTGTGTACAGAAAGTTGCTTGATTTTGCAAGAATTATTGTTTATTATCAATTATTATACTAACAATTAAGTAAAAATGTGTCGAATATTACGAAATATTGCATTTTTGCATTTATATATTGATTTGTATCTTAACTAGAGAATATATTCTACATTTATCCACAAAAAATATTTTAGCGAGAGATTACTTTACGAATTTGAAATCGATTTCTCTTTTTATATTCAGTACTTTTCAAAAAACCAATTTATGATATATTTTAGGTATATTGAAAATATAGAGGATTTTGCGCGATTAATATCAAATGTAAGTAGATAACAAAACTTTATCCTTCGGTCAATTTCAGGTCAACTTTTCATCAACGGAAATTTAATTCGGGTCTTACTTGGCAAGAAATTTAATGTTTTAAGTTGGAAAGTTGTACGAAGTAATGTCTTCTTTCAACATTTTTACTAAAGAAAATGTATTCTGAATTTATTAAGGATTCTCATATTCTCGTATTAAGGATTCGCATATTATCTTTAACTCATTACGTGCTACTAAACGTATAAATATACTAAAATTAGGCATTTTATTATGGCTTGCATAGGTATTATCTCAAAATGATCACTTATCAACAAGTGAATACGATTGCTTATTAATATTTACATATTATTTTTTTGCTTAATATATTCAATGAAAATAAATTTAAAGTTGAAATTTAATTTGCGTTTGTCTGTTGGCACTACAAATAGGATAATGCAATAAAGATATAACGTGCATGTTTCGATTGTGGTTATTAATCTATACCCTCATCCTCGTTTATGATGGTAGAACATGCACAGTAATCGTGCAATGGTTGCTCATTAGAAAACCGATAATTTGGTTATAGAACGTGATAGGCTATAGGTTTACGTGACGATGATTTTCTTCGATAGTAAAGTACGTATCACGAGACAATTGCAATTGCTTTAATTATTCAATAAGAGTCGGATGCATGTTTTTATAATGTTCATTATCACATATTTTGTCAACTATATCTTAAATTAAATATTTGTCAATTTTGCATCAAGATTAGTTAAAATTAGTTAACAAAGAAAATTTTCTAACGCAATATTTTAATCAGAGTATTTAATGGTTGCAAAACTAATTTATTTGTATATCCTTAATAATTTTTGTTCTTTGTTATATAAATTTTATTTTATATTGAAAAAATATTATGTACCTTTTTTGAGACACTCCATATAGATGACGTTTTCACAAAAATTATATGATGATTACGAATTGCACGTACTGTCAGAAAACTTTTATAGACAACGAATGGGTTTATATAAATATGTTATTTTAGCGTAAAAATGATAAAAATGATCAAGACGACAAAAAATTAAGTCTTCAACAGATCATAAAAAATACTTTTGCAGTCTTTTTTGAGACAATCATAATTTCTAAGATAATTGCAAGAGAAAGAAAGAAAGAAAGAAGTTAGTATTTTTCTTCAATTTCATTACAGCAGCATAATGCTTATATTGACATGTGTAAATATTATTAAAATGCAACAAGGCATAAAATATCTAGGATTATTTATACCTTTATCGTGAATTTAATTCTGTTTTCATAAGATTTCCGGGTTCTTCACAGCGCCATGATGGGGGACGCGCTGGTTCGCTTATATAAATGACAAGCGTGACTCAACAACGCCAAGTCTTGAGAAAACAATTCAAATAGACCAGATCCGTAATGTAAACGGATTGCACTGCAGCTTCCTATATCGATAATTTATGCCCGTTACATGTCGGACCACATTTTGGATGACCGTAAGCTGAAATACCATTTATAAGACATTGCGCAAGGATTGCGCGAAGTTGCGTCCGCCGCATTTTGCTATCGACTGGCGTATAATTGGAAGTTAGTTGTACCAACAAGACGAAACGAGTATTCTTTATTTTATTATTAAAACATTTTTCCACAGTATTTATATGTACTTATCTAGGCAAGTTGTTGGCATCTGTTGTTTCGTTTTTGGAGTATATTGATACAAGAGTTTGTATCAATATTTACAGTACACTCTCCACGCGATTGGAAAGTTTTTTTAAGATAAATGTTGCGAATGTCAGAAGAAAGGGTTTATATGGTTTATATTTTATATTTATAAAAGTTTATTGTATAAAGGTTAATGTTAAATGTAAAGTTATAAGACTTTATATATAAGTATATTTCACGCATTTATTTGATAAAACGCACTTAATAAACTAAATTCGATTTTCCTTTTTGTGAAAAAAAGACTGAAAGAAGTGAGATAGAACGTATTGAAATATTGATTAAAAGACAATATATTGTATAAAATAATATGTGAAACTCATTAAATTTGAAAATAATTTAATAAATCTTAATTTAATAATTTAGTAAAACTTAATTTAATAAATATTTACTTTCCAATTGAACAAAATATTGATGCTTTGCTATAAAAAGAATTATTTTTTTTTATTTTTCCTTTATTACGTGTAAGTGGGAAGAATGATGATTATTTTGAAATAATTGGGATATAATACAAATATAATATGAATATAACGCGAATAATTAGGAAAGACAGCATCTGCAAGCAAATGTTTATATGAATATATTTTCATGCTTTAAATGTGGCAAACAGAATTCACATGCATTTTTATTTGTTTTGCACGCAATTAAAATTTCACATTACATTACGAATATATATTATTTTACGCATACTGCATTTTCGATCAAGTTTACTTTTTGGTTCAGCCACTCTGCGAGAAAAAAGAATAACAGGTGTTTGTGCTATTCAAAGTCCCAACTGAGAGAGAGAGAGAGTGAGAGAGACAGAGAGAGAGAGGGGGGAGGGAGAGAAGGTGGGAGAGACGGAGGGAGTGAAGAGGGAGGGGGAGAGTGAGGATGTGCTCCTGATATTTTTATCTCGCGTACTACAGCGCGATTAAAAAACAGATTTACTACGTTAAAAATTATAAACGCTCGTTAGAACCACATAATCGTATTAATTATAATCCTCTTCAGTCACTAAATGCATCGAGATAACAGTATTACATTTGTATCAGAAGAAATCGTTCATTGAATACGTTTAAAGTTGATACATATTCTTCTTTTCTGTGCAGTAAAATACTTGAACTAAAAAAAAGAATCCGATGCAAAAGGTCGCATCTGATGCAATAGTTAGCGCTGGTTCCGGAAAATATAAAAAGTCAAAACAAGATTTAACAGGAGAAGTGATATCATCGAACTTTTGTCACTTCAATCGTAAGAACATGGCTAGCTCTGTGTTTATACAATGTGTAGTTCAATTAGCTTGGCAAACGTAATCGAGAAAACACGATAATGTAACTGTTGATAATGAAAAGAGAATCCTATTAAATCCACCTTCTCTTCTAGAACGTACTAAAAAACACTCTTACAATCTGATCAATCTTTTTATGAAATTATTTTATGTTTATGTTGTAATTAAATTATTTATTAAATTTTTTTCTAAAAAAAATTAATTTCAATATTACTAAAAAAGTCTGTGATTAATTACTTAACAATCTGTATTTTACAAACTCGTGTCTGTCGTATTGTGAGTCATTATATTATCGCTTATTAATGTTGTTTCGCAGCCATTAGATTTTTTTGTATAAATTGGTCGTCAGAATTATTGATGTCATTGTTGAAATCGTTTGCCTTTTCTACTTATAATGAATATCGTATTTGGCAATCGTCGGGCAATTAAAAGCGTGCAGTACGCCTTTGCTGCGATAACGCTAGCGATACGATAATTCGTGCTTGCGGTCGGCCCCCTTTTTCCACAACGAATGATCTCGCTTTGCAGCCGATAGATTTCCGGGGCTTATTTTCTTGTATAAATAGCATAGCGAGAAAAACTCGGCCGAATCTGCCGTTGGCGCGAAACGACGAAAACTTGGGAGTATGCCATCTCGGGATATAAAACTTTTGCATGGCAACGACTTACCCTAACCATTAGTCGTTTAATGCGTTTCCATAATTAGTCATCCAGGCGTAAATCGCGTGTAATAATAATGCAGATTTACGAATTCTTGATCACCGAAATAAACAAGACATCATCACCGCAGTATACTTCTACTTTAAATGCTATTCAATTAAATTGATAATATTGATTGTCTTGGGTGAACGTATGTTTTGCCTATTTTTTAGAATCGATCAAATGTTTTTTAATATATTTGTTTTTTAGATAGACAATGGCTGCGTTTAGCAGAAAAAGCAGCTTTGCAACTGTTGTCAGATTCTTTAATATGATTGGTTTATACATTTAGATCCAGGAAGAACTAAAGGCAAGAACCAATCATATTAAAGAATCTTACAACAGTTGCAAAGCTGCTTTTTCTGCTGAACGCAGCCAATGATTGAAAAGATCAAAGATTATTAATGCTTTCGCTAGACACTTCGGCTACACATCTCGCGATACGAAAATAGCGAGGGCAGCTCGTGACGAGTCTGCCCGAGACCCACGCTAATTCGCACGCTAAAATAAGAACAGCAATCTTTATTTATAGTGAAGTACGATAGGTCAGATTGTCGCCTTCAGGGCAAATTAGATGGCTCCCTGATGCATACGATTACAATGCATTTTTACGCTATACGATGTAATATACAAAGAGTCTTTAGTTCTCATTTATTTATGCGCATTAAAATTTATTTTGCGTCAACTTATCTAATAAAAGAAGAAACAAATCCGCCTTATTTATATACATTAAAAATAATTTTATATCGCATGCTCAACATTTTTCTTATAATTTTGTAATACAGATTAACATTATGTACAATACGTTGAATTTATAAATTTCTACGAAAACACGCATTTCTGTGAAATTTTCTACGTTATATAAGAAGTTTTTAGAAAGAATGTTTTAGTAACTGACGATACAATCATTAAAACGGATCCTTTTCGTAGAATATATGTAAATGGATTAGCAGGGATAATTTTTTCCGTCATCAATCAATCAATCCCATTTTGATATATCGCATTCTAACTTTTTCCTTAGTTTGTCAAGGAACACTACATCTCCCGAAAGATCGATGGAATGAAAAGGAGCATAACTCATAAGATATAATACGCGCTGTCCAATGATATATGTAATTACAAGAACTGCCTAGCGTCGACTCGTGTCGAACAGACTAATTAGCATGTGTTCGTGATCCGAATTATGGACGTCATACGTGTCATCTGACACATTAATCCGGGATAGAGTGAATTGCCCGATATGTCTTTAATGAGCAGATTTAACGGAAATTGCTCGTAAAACAGATTATAAGGATTTGAGGATGTCCACTCGCGCCCGTTTGGATTTCGCGGGTGTAAAGAGCGAGTGGTACTGTGTAATTATGTCGTGACTCGATGCTATTAGAATCTTATTCTGCATGTAATATTGTTAATTCTGTTCTGATACATGATTCAAAAAACATTGCTATGTAAGCTACGGACATGAATAATCGTACTTCCGAAATATTTGGAAACGAGAAGTGATTATAATTTACTTATGATTGTCTTATTATAAGAACGTAATATTTTACAAGCGATAGGGAGAAAATACAACAAGTCAGTGAAGAAAAGGAAAAGTGAAGTTTAAAGAATATTCCATTTTATTGTATCGAAAATATAACACTTTAAATATAATTTATTCGGAAATTGATTTAACGAAAATAATTATTTTATTAATGTCTCCGCTTTAACACAATCAAGTGAAACATATGTAGAAATTTAATGCTCTTTAATGCTTTTTAATGCTAATTTATTATCTTATTCCGGGTTTTGTTGTTCTAACCGTTCCGCGTTAAAAACAGTGAATGGCTGTATTATCTGTTCATCTTATTCATCTGCCATGACATAGAAAGGGCTAATTAAGGTTAATTTAGAAACATTTACATATGTTCTGAGAGGCGAGAATAATTTATTATTTCACACGTACGTCGTGACAAATTCATCCCAAATGACGAACAGCGGAGACGCATGATATACGGTTCTCCTGGACATCCTGAAAAATCGATGTAGCCAATCCCGCGGAAGGCCCGATATCCTCGTATCGGCAATCTTCTCCGAAACGTCTACGCTCGCCGAAGAAGAATTACACTCTCGAGTGGTTCCGGGTCCTCCTTGGTTTTCGTCGTTGTCCTTTCGCAGGAGCAATTGGTTGGAAAAACTTCCGGTAACGGAGAAGGACGAGCCACCGCCGGCGATGATAACCCACTAACCCACATTCCCGCGGAACGAGTCGATGGTGGGAGCGAGCTGGTGACGGTGGTGGGTAGCCGAACGCTCGACCGTTCTTCCGAAAAGAGGGATGGAGATTCATCGTGGCCGGTTCAAACGCAAGTTCAAACGCAAAGCTCACCCTCTCTGTGCCCCTCTTCTCCCTCCCCCCGTCACTCCCCCGCTTTCGTCGTCGTCAGGTGCAGCTGTACTCCGTTAACCCGGTGACGTTCGCACCATCGGTACGTTGCAGAAGAGGGATCGGGGAGGGATTAGAATCGATACCGGTCACGGTGATAACGGCCCCCTCCGGCCGTGCGTACGACTATTATCACCTGGCCCTTTCCGCCGTAACGAGGGCAAGTGATCGAGGTAAGACCAGGTCGACGCGAGCTTCGTTCGCGAAACTATGCGCCATGTTACGCAAGCTTCAACTCAGCCTCCCCTTACGGAGTGCGCAAGGCTCCGCCGCGCGAACGACGCTGGAGAAGAAAATCGGGAATGAGCGCGGAGCGGGGTGCATCGTAGCACCTGTATGTTGCAGTTTACGTCGTGATTGATGAGAATTGTGTTGCGCTCAGTTGGCTCATCGTCACTGAACTTGCCGATGTTGGATCTGGGTTGCTTGCATCAAAGCCGAATTATCTGGAAATTCTACGAAAGCTATAGGAGAGCTAGATGTATCATTTAAATATGATAATCGGTCGAGAATTGTATGACCGTCGTGATTCTATATATCATTGTGCGCAATTTGCATTTCTGAAAACTTTAATAAAACTTACTTGCCTCTTTCTCCAAGAGATCCGTAAATTTCATTATAGCGCGAACGATCTAAGATAAGCGCGCACCGAAATAAGATAAAACTCTCTTTAGATAGCTTTAGATCTGCATATTGTAATGAGGCGGAAAATATTCGTGTATCTATTCAATCCAGTGTTCCCAGAACCGTTAATGATGTCGTGTCTACCTTACATTGATTAGCACGAAGCTGCGGGATGTAGCTTTAGTGAAATAAACTTCCTTCTGACGCTATAGAAAGTTGCGTGGGGACGGGGCGTTTAATTAAATGAACCGCCACCCCGGGGATGGCGAGGTAAGCCGCTCGTTTGATTAGGGTTGCACTAAAAGCATGCGCTCCGGCTTTACTCGCCAAAACGAACGAGGGTGACGCCAGATACGGTGATGAGAGGAGCGTCCTCTTACCTACGTGCGTGTCATCGCGTCCTTTCATCCGGAAACATCGTTGAATCGACGTCGTATCTCAGCTTCTGGACAAATAAAAAACGTCCCACAATACACGCGAGGCGCAATTCTCCGTGTCGCGAGAAAATTCTGAGAACGGTCGTTAAATAAAAAAAGGGAGAGAGAGAGAGAGAGAAAAGAGGAGAAATCGGAGCGATGCGTTTGGGCAATTTTCGCGAGAATTTACGCGATGCGTCGCGCGAAGGCACCAAGATTAGGTGTATCGCGAGTTTCGATCTGGATATACATATATCAACGCGTGACTCACTGCGTTATGAAGTAGTGCACTATTTTCAGCGTCGCCCGTTGGTGGCGGCCGGGAACGAAGGAATCTTATTCTCATATGGGAAACAATTAACCAAGCCAGGTTCTTGTAGCAATAAAAACCATCTTCTTCGCGTTCAAAAAATGTTATTTGTCATTGATGTCTCACGACACGACGACTGTCTATGAATATTTATGATTTTGACTTGATTTGAGAACGCTCGGAGCAGTTTCTCGGGCACTGTACTCGGAAGGTATCTATCTCCTCGCATCTCTTACAATAGTTACAATTGTGGAATTGGATCACAATATTCCCGACACCATTATCCGAGGGATGCATATTCAACCGACTGCACAGAATGAGTAGAATACAGTCGGACTGTTTAGTATCCGTCACCAGTAGTAAGTCGTTTATGTGGCTGACAGCCATTGACTATGATTTCTCGTCGTTATCACGGCAATACGAATCTAGCAGTAGTAGCCTAATTAGCGCTAATTAGCTGTTAATTTTGCGACAATTTACATGTCCGAAATAACAATTGTTGCGCGCGTATTGTATACAATCTCATTCTCTTTTCCGATATTCATTTATTGCATTATATAAAAATTAACCCTTTAAGGCCCAGGCATCGATTCCGTTGGAGTAAAATTTACGATCAACGATCACAATAGTGACTTGTTTAGCAGGAACATTGTTTTAGGAATTGAGATAGAGAATCTAGCTCCATATAAAACGGATCAAGAGTATTATATCGACAGAAACGCTACTTTATCAATACAAAACATTTGGGAAGAACTCAAAGTGAATGTACATAATTATGTACACTGGGCCTTAAAGGGTTAAAGAGAGAAACGATAAATATTCTTTTTTTAAAAAACTCAAACCTTAAAGTAAATCAAGATAGTAATTTGTATGAAAAATCACAAATTTGATTTATTTTGCAGTTTTTACCCAGAAAATGCAGATGTTACTTTCACAAAATAAATGATTTTGGTATGTATACCCAAATGGCTGTTATCATCGATAAATATTCTTGCTAAAAGAAGAAATGAAATCTCAAGCAAAATATGTCTCTTTTCTTTTAAATATACTTGGAATCGATCTTACAAAGTCAGCGCGATAGGAGTAGCGGTGAGATACTGGTAAAACCATTTAACACTCGTGACAATTTAATGTAAAGGATATATCCGGTATATCCGTTTATATACGCTGCACTTTATTATTCTCCGGGCAGAGTAATAATTTTTACTTCGTGCGCGACCCACTTTGCTCGCCAGCGAATTTTTCGGAGCGTTAGGCGATTCGTCCGTTCGCTCGAATTTTCCTCTGTGCCGATTCGCAGATCGGTGCATTTTGCGAAAGAAACGTTTCGCGAAAACGATCTCCGCCGTCTCTCGCTCTCGTCCCGCCCGCATGATTTTTCAGAGCAACGAAACGGGAAAATTCCCCCAGCACGGTCCCTGCGACCGTTTTCGGATGACCCAGATCTTCCATAGTGCAGCAGAGGCACGCCGGTCGTAGTGCTGCATGCTGGAACGATGCATCCGGAGGCCCGGGCCGCGCTTCTGTAGCGTGTACGTGCGCATCTGCAGGCCGCGTGTGGGGCACACGTATGTGCACGCAAGACGTAGAGTCCGCGAAATTGGACACGGCGCTCGCTGCGAGACTCAGTTTCTTACCGCGTGGAGAACGGTATTCTGCCGGATTCGAACGAATGCCGATATCCGGTAGGACACCCTTCGAATTTCAGGGAGTCGTGGCGGAACATTCGGGGCATCTCTGAATTATTCGGTCGGAATATCTCGCTCTCCTTCGATAGACGAGGGAAGTAAGGCGTGCACTTTATTACTGTAGCGCGTAAGGAATTATGTATACTAGAATGCGATTCTTTTTGGGTTGCCATGTGCCTGACAAGAGAAGATGGGTTTTGGCACGTTCGACTGATATACATTTTTTAGCGGTTATAGTAAATTAATTTTAAAAAATCAATTCACTATAACGGCTAAAATTCACTATAGAATGGAATTAATGTTTTGGAACATGAAAAGTCATAAAACGTCGATAGAAATATTATTAATACTAAAGCTACTGACAATTTATATATATATTTATTTCTACCGAACTGGATTATATGTATATTAAGAAAAAGTCGTGAAGTCAATTGAGGAAAAGCGATAATATTGAATGCAGAATTTTTATCAAAAGTTTAAAAACGGTCATTTGACCGGCGGTGATAGTTTTAGTGTTAATCAAAAGTTTAAAAACGGTCACTTGACTGGCGATGGTAGGTTTAGTATTAAAAATTTTAGCTATTTTAAATAAATGTTGATGTTAAATGTGATTTTGGATTGAGTTGTACATGGAGTAATTACTCGGTATTTAGAGAAAAGAGAAAGAAAATTATGCATATTAAAGAGAAACTGTATTACATAATTTGAAGTTCATTTTTAGAAGAAGAAACGTTCCACAAAGTATTGCTGGAGTGTTGTAAAAAATCGACACATGAATTTTATCGCATTGGAAAATTAAATTTTGCGTAATAAATATAATATAATAATCCGCGATAATGTTCAAGTTATTTTAACGTCGAATATATTCGAATTCAGTTAATATTTCATTTATTTCATTTATTTAAAAATGTGGTCGTTAAGTCAAGTACCTACCATGAAACAAAATAACAGTACAAATAAAAACTAGCGAGATCAGTGTTTCATAAGTCCGAATGACGTCAACAGTATTGAGGGCAACAGCGAAGAGACACCAATGTACGAAAACAAATTTCCGTGGCGGATCTGAACGGCGATTTTTGTGACGATTTTTACACGCGACAAGTCCAGGCCCTGACTCACCGGGTCAAGCTTTTCTCTCTCGGTTAACGAAGACCTAGCCGCTCCTCGTTAATGGGGGATAACCGCGCTTGTTTCAACCCTACGCTGCCGGCAAGTTTCGCGAGACGCGCAGTGAAATTGTTCGAAAATCTAACGAGGGAATATCTGGAACGGAGCCAACCGGCGAAATCGATCGGTCGGCAGGGCACATAAGCTACGCCTTTTTATTTATTTATGCTACGTGTACGTGTACCATATACTCCCGCCGTTCTGCGCGGGGGATCCCCGGCCGACAAGTTGCGGCATTTTACGTACGTCCACTTGGTTGGCGGCGCATCGACTTCGCGTTCGCGACCGCCTTGAATTTTTCTACGTCCTTTGCCTCATCGGTAATGTGGGAAAAACACGAGAGATGCCTCTCTCTATCTCTCTCTCTTTCTCTGTGACGATATTTATTTTTACATCGGTGCGCTCTTGGCGCCATCGCTTATCCACGGATCTTCCGCCTAGCGGGATATTCTCTCGCTCTCTCTCTCTCTCTCTTTCTTAGCGTCAACATAATAAAAGTTTCTCCGTAAATCCGGTGTCCGAGAGATCGATACGGTGTCCGTTTATACGAGCTCATCAAGTTCGAATCGTAGATCCGTAAACTTGGTTTCCCTGCACGGAGTATCGGAGATATCGTATCGAGTCACAAAGCCTTTAATAAATTTGGAATCGATTTCTATTTAACGGAAATTTCACAGAAGGCCATCAGGTTCGCGATCTCTCAATTTTTTACTTCTATATCTTGGTAACTTAATCTACTATTGTTCCATTCATGTAAATTGGGACTGATCCTAATTGAAAAGTAAAAGTTTATAGCAAGTTAAGCGACTAATATGATAGTTATTTTGCATTAGCAAAAATTGAATAGAAGTTGTTGAAAGTTTACAACGTTTAAAATTAAATATTATAGTAAACACTTTTTACATTAAATTTTTACTTTTATTATTTCAAATCCAAAGAGCGAAGAATTATTTTCTATATAAAATATTAAAATATCTCGTTTTTTTCTACCAATTTCTACCAATAATTTATGTTAATGGTTTATCGATTTCTTTTGCAAACGTTGACTGATTTAAAGTAATTTTAGATGCGTGATGAAATTCCTTTTTGTCGTAATCTAATTTATCAACTGTGCCATAATTTTTTCTGTAGCGGTGAATATTACGTATGTCTGTATAATATACAGCGGAAATATTTGTACCTCATATCAATACATTAGATTACAGCGGTATTGACAAAGTATGAAAGCCATTAATCATTCGTCCTACTTTAGTTTAGTTCTTTTTGGAACAAGCTATGTTACTTCGTAACCAGTGTAAAATTGTTACAAACTTTCATAATACACGTATATAATGTAAAATATAGATCAAAATACAATAAAATATTGTAAATAAGATAGAAGTATTGTAGGTAGAATATAGATCTGGACGATTATGTAAATGTTTCTAGAAAAAACTGAATGGATTATCATCTTTTATTGCGACTTCATAATTTTTATTACTGACACGACAATCCATTTTCGAATTATGTTCTGTTAATCCGAAAATGAAGGGGTCGTATTCCAATAGCAAAATTGTGCAGCAATTTGCGTTGTTCCGTTTGAATGAGTTGAAATTATTAATAAAAATTTCGCTTTTCAGTTAATTGAACAAATTAAATTAATATCGAGATATTACGTATGTTGTCTTCTTGTTGTTGACAAAGAAGAAAATAATTCATTCTAAAACAAATAATGGCAATCGGAAGAAACTATGGAATTTATCCCTTAAAAAAACTGTGTGTGTTGAAATGAACCTTTTGTTACTTATTTGAACTCTTGCCGTGCAAAACTTGTCAGAATTTTCTGTTTTTCAGTTACACGCGCTTTGAAATAACGATTTATTCGATGTGGACTTGTGAAAAAAAACGTGGGATTGTTTTTGGAAGTCCTGCATAACGAAAAAATCCTGCAGAAAATGGTCACGTTTCGCGGAGGGAGAAAACGATCCTTACATGAAATATTCTTATCGTAATAACGATACCAGCCATTACCGTAGAATATCAAACGAGTTATTAGCGCGGCATCCAGGGAATTGTTCAGTTTGCGGCGAGGGCGGGTACGCGCTGCTTCAGGAAACACCACCGTCTAGTAATTTCGCGTGCGCGACCGTTTATCAAGTCAATTTACCGGTAACGGTCGTTAGGAGCACGACAGGTTTGATAAGGGCTTAAATCGATGACGAGGTGGGAGTTCGTTGGCTCGCAGGAGGAGAGGCGAGTGGCAGGCTTCTTATTACGGTCTTTAGCGCGCTATAACCCTGAACTTTAATGCTCCCTGTCGGCTAACACGGAAACGCGAGCCTCAGCTCACGGCCCGTTCGTCACATGGTTTCCGCAACGCGGTAAAAACGGGCCGATTAAAAATAATTTGAATAAAAGGAGTGTCGCGGGGATTTCGCGATTTCGAGTACACGAATTCATCGATGACTCGCAGGGTCGTCGTCTTTTCTCTCAGACGCTTCATTTCTTCCTCTTTTCTCATCCGCCGCTTTTGGCTCCTGTTATTGTACTATCTCTTTAGCATTATAGCCGATTGCTCTTCGCCGCTGTCGCTACTTCGTTCTTCTTTCGTGACTACTTCTCCTGCTTCTTCTCTACATCATTTCGTCGAGGACCGCACTGTCTATTTTCGAGCGGTGACTATGTATAGAGTTTCGTTCTCATGAGACCGACGTGTCAGGAATATCACGCGGTATGCTGGTTAGGTCCTACTTCTCGCTTTTTCTTTCTGTCCTTTTCTCTTGTTGTCTTCTCTCTCTCTCTCTCTCTCTCTCTCTCTCTCTCTCTCTCTCTCTCTCGTGTTTTCTTTTCTCTTTACAATTAGTTTACGCCGACGCGTATCTTCTCGTCTCTTCCTTTAAACAGATCTACAAGGGAAGATTCACGAGAAAAGCGCTGGATGGTACAAAGTAGTTGCAAAGTAGACTGATAGGGAAATTACACGTGCTAAACTCTGACACGCCGCTGGAAGATCGTCTTTCTTAAAGTAACTTCTGAAGAAATGCCTTGAATGATATGTTGATCTAGAATGTGCAAAATAGAATATTCTTTGAAAAATTAATACCGTTCTCTCATAGCATTTTGATATTGTAACGAGTGAGACCTAAATGATATAAATTATTAATTCTTAATTCAAACGACTTTTATTTTTACTATCACATATACAAAATATATATATATGTAGAGAAGTCAATAAATTTAAATAAATTATGGATAGAATTATGTCGAATTAACATTAAGTTTTGCAAATAATTTTAGCGGAGGCGCCTTTTATATTTTGCTATTGAATCTAAATGCGTTTCAATACTGGAAATTCACTTTTAGCTATCTTTTTGTACCTTTTACTATTTCATCTTCTTTCTTTCTCTTTTATATTGCTGGCAATGAGAACGTTTTATTTTTCCGAAAAAGACGAGGGATCTATAATACAGATATAGGAGAGATGAAATATGCCGCCATAAAATATAGGTACCGATAATCGCTCATAGGATGGATACTATCGTCTCGTGTAACATGAAAATTATTCGCTATTTCCGTTTAACCGTGAATCACGAGCACCAACAAATTTTCTCGTGTGATATTAAAAAATGTTCAGAATATAATATTCCAAAGTATATGAGTAAATCAATCATTTTTTTATTTGGTCGATCCGTTTACCAATCCTCCGCGAAGTATCGCATTTTTTATCCAATTATTTTATTTGCCAATAATTTATCAGAATTGTTAAATGTCAAATATCGAGAGCTGTCGTTTCGAATGTTCTCTCAACACAGGGATAATAAGGATCTGGAGTGTTAATGGATTCACGGCACATTCTGTATATGGAGGCTCATCGATCTTGTGTTTGGCGCACGCATCGCGTGCTTACATGCATACGATCATTGAGCTGGCCCTAGTTCCATTGTTTACAATAATTATGTACAGGCGTGGCTGCGCAGCTCGTGATTTTGTGTCTGTACGATGCATACCTAAATATACTTCGCGAACGAGAAATAGGCTCTGGATGCTCAGGATTCATTCGGGTTACATGATTCGTTGTTTATCACCCGCTAAGTAATAATAAAACGCTGCAAAATAAAAATTCCTTTTTTACTCATTTTTAGATTCGGATAACATTTGTTTTTTACGCGACGAAGCCATTTAACAATACCGAATTTCGTTTGCTCGATGTATTATTTTCCGATACTCGTGCCAAGCATTGTCGTTCTGCATTTTATTTAATGTAATAATTCATCATTTGCGATGTTGTGAATATTTCTGGTTAAAAAGTGGATGGATTATCAAATCGCCAGCGACTGCACAAATTACCCCGGTCGTTCAATTAACCGCTTGTCTTCGGTGACGATGGTGATCAGTGCTGGTCGTCTAACGAAGGATTTAATCAGGTCATTAGCGCGTTTGTTCGCGAGAATTTGCGCAACTTTAAAGTCGTTGCATGAAGATAATTTGACGTTATAGCGATCGTTAATAATATTCGCTGGTAACTACCGGTGTACTTTGACACGGTTGTGTAGAGTATGGGACATCTTGGCGCTTGTCATAAACGTTACTTCACATTTGCTGACAGTTATCGGTTAGACGTTACGATACATGACGTTGGCGCGTGTCGTATCGGAAATAAAGCGATATTACGATCTAATGAGAATAGATCGCGAGGGTGACAACATATGAGACACTCATTCAAGTTACGAGTTCTTGCGAATGTTATGTTGCACCGGCAGTGCAACTCTGATTGCGTTTTGCTATCTCGATCGCAATATCCTTATATCAAATTGGTAAACTAATTGAGAAATAAGGCACGTCATATTTTTTAAAGAGATACGATTATTTGAAACGATAAAAATGCAATTACGTTATTTTTTTGGGAAACATTACAAATGCAATGAAAAACAATAAATTTATTTTTCTTTATATATTTAATGATACCTAATATATATATATATATTCAAAAGAGAAAATGTTTGACAAAGATTTCTCACGATGTGGCTCATTGTCTGTTTCAGGTGGTGTTAGTTTTCATTCTCAGTATAGCATCGCTTATAATATACTTCATCGATGCCTCCAGGTGAGTAACAAGACTTCGATGGTAGAGTTAATGCGTGGCTTTTAAGTTTATCACAAACATTCATGCACATTGTTTTTATTCTCGCGCAGTATTGGTAATATTATAATAACACTTTGTGTAGCTTTTTCTTGCGGTTTAATTAAGGGCGCGGCGATAATCACTAGTTTAATCGCTGCTATTTTAGTCGCCCTCTCTCTCTTTCAGTGTTGCTTTTTTTAAGACCGAGACCTTCGCGTGAGTTCATAAGAGATGCTGACCTAACATCCGCAATCTCGTGCTTTTATGTTACAGCGAAGTGGTGGAGCGTTGCCAGAAGTGGAGCAACAACATTACTCAGCAGATAGACTTAGCTTTCAATATATTTTTTATGGTCTACTTTTTTATACGCGTAAGTAAGATTATCCGTATCATCTGTCAATGAACTTTTCGGCTAATATTAAGACTATTAAATAGAATGCAAGTTCTGTACAAATTTTGCATATAAAATATGAAAAATATAAAAAATACGAATGTCTCGTTTTTCATCTTGATAAATTTCTTAGGAAGGAAAGTTTACAAGGGTTTCACCAAAATTCAAATTTTCATTTGAAAAATATTTTTAACTTATAGATAAATGCGAGGCATAGATCACTTTTACTTGTATCTTACGAAAATCTTTCTGGAGTTCTTTTCGTGAAATATAATATTCGTTCAACTGATTTTTTTATTCAAATGTATGTCTAAATTTATTTTTTATGCGATTCTTACAGTTTATCGCCGCCAGTGACAAGCTGTGGTTCATGTTGGAGATGTATTCGTTCGTGGACTACTTTACGATACCACCGTCCTTCGTGTCGATATATCTCGATCGGACGTGGATCGGACTGAGGTTCCTCCGAGCCCTACGACTGATGACGGTCCCTGACATCCTCCAGTACCTTAACATTCTAAAGACATCGAGCTCTATTCGTCTCGCCCAACTCGTATCCATCTTCATTTCGGTATGGTTAACAGCTGCTGGCATCATTCATTTGGTGAGTCTTATTCTTCTTTTGTGCTTAATTACTTAAAAAGCGATTCACTACAAATATTGTATACTGATTACCTTAGGTTTTAATTATAATTATAGAAAATATATTTTCCTTCTTTTGGATAACAAAGAATTCAATTCTCTTAATACATTTACATTACTTTCAAAATAAAATATATTACATCTCAATATGTTATCGTAAAATTTATTATGTACATGTTCTTTGAGTTAAGGAGGGACATCCGAGTAGACGGCTTAAAAAATTGGCGATTTTCAGGAATTTTTATCTTGATAAATATTTATTTAATTTAATTGGTGTTTTTTTATTCAATTGTAGATGTATTGAGGTACATTTCGAATTTTTTTCATAACAATTAATTCACTAGAAACATTGTTAATAAAAAATTGTAAATAAAAAACCCCAATCAAATTAAATAAATATTAATCAAGATAAATGTTCCCGAAAATCACCGATTTTTTTAGCCGCATCTACTTTGATGTCCCCGCTTAATTATATTTCCTCTATACACGATATGCTGTTTTATAATAAATAACATATAAAAAGTAATTTGATCGTGCTTGTCATAGATATACAGAGAGTTGTGAGAAATATGGAAATGAATAATTTTTTAATAAATAATAATATAAAATAATATAAATATAATGATATAATAATATAAAAATAACTTTTTACAAAATAATAAGAATAATTTTTAAACAAATTTGTGAATATTTAAGAATATTTAAGAATAATTAATTAAAAATAAATTGCTGTCGATTAAAAATTAAAGCGTTTTAATAAATTAGATTCAATATTCTACTTTATAAATAATGAATGGATACGCTAGTAATAATATAACAGCAAAAATCAAGTGTACAGTTTTTCAATGAATGTATCATGAAACATGATAATAAAATAACAAGGAGACTATTATTTTTATATTTATTTTTATATTGTTTTATCTTTTTTACGATTTAATTTTTATGATTGAAATATCTTTAATAAAAGAGAATATAATCTTATATTACTACTCAATAATGGATTTTTTCTCACGACTCTCTCTCACATTTCCCCTATGCGCAGAAATCCGAGATACGTTCCTCGGACGTTCCGCGTTTATACCATTGTGCGCTAGTAAAAGCTTATGGTTATGACCTACTAATATAAACCGCAATTTTACTCTTCACACCGCGCGAGGACGGTCCTGAAGGTAATAATATCGTGTCCGCAGCTTGAAAACTCAGGGGACCCTTTCGAGTTCACGAACCCACAACAGCTTTCGTACTGGACCTGTGTGTATTTTCTGATCGTGACGATGTCCACGGTAGGATATGGCGACGTTTACTGCCAGACGGTCCTCGGCCGCACATTCCTAGTATTTTTTCTACTCGTCGGTTTGGTAAGTTATTCTTATAAAATTTTTCTCAAACGTAATCGAATTACTTTAACGTTTACGTACGTCAGTTAAGGAGCCCTCTCTACCGTGTATCATGCCCCTCGAGTGGCGTGATTCTAAAAAACGCGTTCCCATTCTTTACACCGTCGACGGACGATTTTTTCATTCGATTGCTTCATGGATAAACGCAGTAGCATTTTTATGGAAAAATAAAACCACTTTGTGGATGTATAATTAAATTTTCTGCCATGTAACGGCGATTATAACTTAAAAAATGCAGGATATAACTTTATATAAAGTAAATAAATAAATCTCTATTCTTATAAAAATATCATTCACTGTGTTTTTCTATGGATCTTTCTTTTTGCAATAAGTAAACATACGAGCTTTGCGAAATGCGCGAAACAAAACGCGAAACGTCTTTTCTTCTTTATCGAATTGATCCCTTTAAATATATATCGCGAAGAAAAGCCAAAAGTCTGTAAGACATACGAAACTCTTTTGTCATATCAACCCGGGGTAATTCTTCTTTTTTCTTCTGCGCTTTTCTTCGATTTCGTGTGCATCCGAAGAGTTTTTTCGCTTGATTTGTCTTTCCGCCGAGTTTCCGCGATCGCGCGTATCTTCCTTTCTTATCCCGAGAAATCTCGAAGTATTGCCGTAGAGCATTCCACTTGCTACCCGGCGTTTCGCATAGCTCGTTTCATAAAATTGGAGCCGCTAGTTTTGCCAAGACTCGTACATCAGAGCGGAACGATCGGCGAGACGAGCGGCGGCCTTAGATTTACGTGTCCCCCGAGCCGCGAGACGGTGAATATTTCGAGTGTACGGTGTTCTCCGGCCGTTGATCCTCTAGCATCGCGATGGCACCGAGAAACAATCCACGGTATTCATTGAGAAATTATTTATAATGTTGTTTATAAAATTTTTTATTATGACACTCAAATTCCGTATCTTGTGATATCTTCGGCATTGGGGAAGATATTAGAGTTATAAAAGAAACGTGAGAGCTCTCCAGATGAAAACTCGAACTCCTTTGCTTTCGATTTTTGATACAATCGTGTTTTTAGATTAACGAAATTTTTACGCCTCGAAAATAGTTTGAAAGCACTTCGAGTATCGATGTTATACACATATATATGTGTATATGTATGTAGACTTTATTTTAACAGTAAACATAGTAATGTAACTTCACTGATTTATGTTTCCAAGAGATAACGCTTGAACGACAAGTATGTTTTCTGAATGGACATATTTAGAGCTTTTATCGCGAATTTACCCCACTTCTTGAACTTTCTGGCTTCACAACTCGAGACAAAAGGAAATGTAGTTGTAGCACTAATGAAATAGCACTTCCGTCGATGTCACGCGAAAATGGCTTTTTGGGGCAGAAATCAACGGCGGAGAACGGTGTATTACGCTCGTTATATATCGGAATCGATCGATTCGTTTGAACGCCGATGCGCGCATTGCCGCGAGCATGCTTTTCTATGCGTGCGTTTGTGTGCGGCCTATCGATCGTTCACGTGAACCTTGCGTACACGGTTGACTTGCTCGAGGATAACAGCGTGCTCTTGAAGTTCTCTCGAAGATGCGCGTCGCATTTTTTTCTTAAACGCGAGCATCGCCGTTCAAACGTCCGTCGAAAACGCGTCCAAGCTAACGCTAGTTTATTGTCCGCAGCTCAACGTAGAATATTAATAGATAACGATTGATTATCGAACTGGAAAGGGCATATCCCGAAAGTACAGTACATTCGACATACGTGAAATTCAGAATTGGTTTGCTCGCGCATAAAGGTTTAAGTCGTTCTACGTGGAATGAGCTTCTTTTATTTTTTACGAAACAATTCACGAATGTGATATGTTATAAATGCATAAAGTACATAATTACATTTTAGTTACTCTGTGTGTTTTTAGTAAAGAAAATATGACATACAATTATACGTTTTGCTCTTTAGTTTGCGATCAGCGATCATTCAAGTAGGCATCTTCTATCAATGTGCCATAAGAATTGAAAAATTCTTACGGCAGAGTAAAAAAGACTGTTACGAATTAAGCCTTTATCGCGGAATGACGACGAACGTAAAGAGACTAACTTAAGTTTACGCGGCAGCTTCATTCCTTTTCTTGAACATCGCTCAAAATTTATTTAAAACGTGTTCCCCACTTCCTGTAACTTACATATATATACATTGAAAACGTAGAAAAAATTTCCCATTTTCATATGAAGTAGTTTGCTGTAATTTGAACCGTACTGGTTTGAAATTTTAGCTATGAAATAGAGACGAGAAGACAAAGATTATTATTGGTTACTTCTGCCTTATGCCTCAATATCCTTATTTTATGTCATATATTTATCGAAACCGTTGTGATATTTTAGATTGTAGATAAAAAGAAAATTGCTTTTAAATCACACAAATTAATTTCATTAATTATACAAAAAGATATGAAAATCTCACCGATTATCTTAGATACAAATAATAATATATAATTTTATGTAATATAATAATATATAATTTTAAAGAAACAGACACAAAATTTCGTAATACTGTCAAAATGTTGTAGGACAAATTACTATCAAAACAAAAATATTGCATTTAATAGTCAATACCTCCTTTTCTGGTAACTTGCAGTTTAAAGCGCAACAGAAAACCTCTTATCTTCAATATTAGATATAATTCGGTTTGTGATTCCGTAATCTGATTTAACTTTTCTCAAAGAAAAACTTGTTGAAACATTCTGCATTGTCAAGAGAGCATCGATAGAATTATTAAAAGCGGAACCTCAATATGTAGAAATCACGGCAAATTTTGACAGCAACTTTATATGATTTTCATACTTATATACGCTCATACTTTATAATTAAAAGAAAATGGTTTTTGATAAAATGGATTATCAGAATGCATAGAGAGAGAGAGACTGCTTCAAATGTCTCTGAAATAATGGAATTTTGTATAGAATAATTTAAAACATTTTTGGATTTTTGTCTGTGCATTGTAATTAAAGAATTTTGTGAACACATCTGTTTTAACAAGTCAAAAACTGCAATAGATATAGAATGAAGTTCCAATTTTTATTACAAAATTTAACAAGATTTCAATCGAGATGTCTGATTAGTAAATAGATGTAGTTTCTAAAACCGCAGCTGAGGTATTTAGCATAGTCAACATTTCGCTTACATTTCAAACCGTGTTTCGCATTAGATTAATTTGCTATAATTGCGAGCGCTCCCGATTCCGGTATTACGTTATATCGTGAAAGAAGTAATTGCGGCCATGTGTATTTGTACGACACATTGTAGCTATTGAAAGCATATATTATTCTTTCTCTCTTTCTTTCTCTTTCTCTGTCTCTGTTTATCTTTCTCTTTCTCTACTTTACAGCTTAAATTGGTTCTACGAGTTTTGCTACAGCTACTATCTATCTTTTTTCTTCGATCTAAGAATCATTTGTAGCTAATAATGCGGCGAATTGATTATTCGGATATGATCGATTCGGCTTATCATGCGAATGCTGCGGTATATGCTGCGAACTTATTTTTTCACGATGTTAGCAAGTATTGAAGGACTATTACATGAGGAGCCTCGAAACTTGAAGCTATGGAACTCTGTTCTATAAGCTATAAATTCCGTTCCGTACTACTAAAGCACACGGATAAAACTCATGAACAATGCTTTTTTTATTAAAAGAGAAAAGTTATTTAGAAAGCCCCATAAATATTTTAATCCTTGATTTTTAATTTTTCTTCATGAATATTTGCACAATTGATGTAAAAATCGAATAATCCCAGTCTCGTAATTTTTTTTAAACTTAAGAGTAATTACTTTTTACGCGCATTACTCTTTAAAAAGCGAAAATTTTGCGAGATCAATTCTTCGTTTTTTACGATGCGATATGACAACATTTGGTCAGATGAGTATCTGATTTTAAAAAAGTGAAAAGTGCAAGATAACAAAAATTCACAAAAAAATAACACGGAAAACACGATTAACTTGTTAATTTTGCTATCCACGGTCAGAGATTCGAGGTTCTCATTATCATATGTGTACAAATCTTTTTATATCAATTTTATCGTGTCTCTCTTGAAGAGCACATAGCCCAGTGGCTTTGATAAAATATTGATGTTTGTACGCGCTTGATCTTTGACTGCCCACATTCTATCTGTATGTGTATTTTTCTTGCGACGCTGATAAGCTACTCATATTATGACGTAAAATATTATTCTGACCGCTTAAACTTTATTTTTCTGAATTATCGGGCGTATGGTATTTTTTAGTAATAAATTCTGATTATATACGATAAGATATTAAGGATAAATGTGAGACTTAATCGATGGTTCATCCATTTCGCATTACTGGAATGTTCGAAAACTTCGTTTTCGCTCCCGCAATCGATAAAGAGCAAAAGCTACACACACAAGTAATATAGTTTTATTGTATTACGGGACAGGACATGCCACTTTGTCTCTCTATCGATTTTAAATGGCGCATTTAAACTTTGTTAGAGAAGAATTCTCAAGACGATCCGTACGATTAACTTTAGACTTGCTTTTGAATTGGTAGTTCCAGATTAGCGGTAATGAAAAAATTGAGGCGAATTATTTTTACTGAACACAAGCAGAATAGAAGTTACATCCTTTTCCCATTTTTAGTTATTTATATGAATCAGTAATTAAACGGATTTGATTACCAATCCAACAAATTTTTACAATTTATTTATAAAAATTTATGAAAAGTTAAAAGATTATTCTTTATTATTAGTTCATAATTTAATAAAATATTTGTTATAGCTTGTACTGTACTTATCTAATTTATTAATTATGTAACTTTAAATGAAGTTATGCGTCATTAATATTTCAGATACAATCGTGAATTTACTTGCATTTTATATTTATATCTATTTCATTACATTTTTTTAGTCAATCATTAACATGTACTTATATTACATCAATACAAGTTTCTGATTCTATGCATTTTATATCCAGATATAAGAGTTAATGTAAATTTGTACACACCTATTACCCAGAATTGAGAAATAACATGGTACTTGTAAGGTCGTTACTGTTATTTTTTTATAGTAACGACTTGGTGATGACGTTAGATTTTTTCATAACGGTAATGGTAACGGCGTTACAAGTAACGCGTTACTTCTCAACCCTGCTATTACTAGAGATATATCGAGTGTGTTGGAAAATGTACGGGGTGTGTCCTGTCCATTATATACTTTCGTGTATTGCACCGAGAGGTTTGTAACCGAATCGTTGGCCTGACGATTAGTCACGTTCAGCCGGGAATGAAAAATCATGTCCTTGTAACACATTTAAAGGGGAAGTTCTTTTGGAACACTTTCAAAACGCTTTGGCACTCATCTGAAAGTATGATATCACGTGTCTCTGTATAACGTGCGACGGGCGAGGAACCCTTTTAACTGAACTCAGTATAATATTTCGTAGACACCAGCGGTAATAAATCCGAAATTAGACGACGTGCGACCGTAAATTAACCAACTCAGACAAGCTTAAAAGATCGATAGACTCCTGGTTCATTGCGAGTTTGGTTTCAGTTGTGAGTACCTAAAAGTAACACAGAAATGAAGTTGCACATTGTCTCCTATTGCATAAAGGGAAAAAAAGACTGTACTTTTTCAAAATTACAAAGAAAAGATATATTTCAACTATACGTACAACTATATTTTATAGTTGTACGTATATACACGCGTTTTACGTTAGCTTTAAAATAAAATGTTTTTTATAAATATTCAAATAATATTTTATATATGTGTTGCTGTATTTATACCAGCGTGAAAAGCACCTTTTGACGAGAACAACAATTATGTGGTGCGGTTATTTGAACTAATTCTATTGAATATCCTTGTTTTAAAATTTATAAACGTGGTTTCCAATAATATAACAGAGAATAATTACAAATAGTACACACATATTCTAATTTACGCTCAGTCCAACATAATTTTATGACTAGAATGATGTATCAAATGCACGATGCATTCAAATGCATCCATATAGAATTTTGCTCATGAATTCTGGGTCATCAAGTTAATTTATTATTACTGTTTGCGTTATTACAAATATTCATAACAGCCGTTCGGTTACAAATCCTAAATTTGCAAATAGATTCTTATTTGCAAGACCTGTGCAAGTACGAGTTAAATTTGTATTTTCAAATACAATAATCTCTCTCTTTCTCTTTCAGAATAATCTATTATTAAAATACTGCATCTATAAGTATTTGCGGATACTATTACAGTTCGCGCGTGTAGGATTGTATATTAATATATTATTTGCTAAATTCCAGAATACGTGATATTTTCGCTAAGTATCACTGAAGTTCTGAGCTCCGAGTACGCGAGTTCTCACTTCGCTGCGTACTTGTCGCTCGGCAAAGTGATCGCCGGTTGTACAATTCGCTGCTTCGCCATGCTACTTTACAGGATATCTATCTGGCTGTTTCTTGAGAGCGTACATCATGTCGAGTGCAAAGTGCCGACACACTTCTCTCTCGCTGTTCTGTCTCTTATGATAATTTCGTTGATCGCAGTGTCTTTAGTTGCCTGGTATCTATAAAGTTCGCGACACAAACGCGGATTACTTTCAGCGCCTATATTAATGGCAATTACGTGGCGTGACGTGACACGGCACGACCTTATCGATCGTTTATGATGGATCATATCTTTCTCATAGCATCCGGCATTATAGACAATTTACATAATAGCGCTTCCTTCATTTTACACGCGCACGAAGCAAGGTCGATTTGTTAAATTTCCTTTCTGCTTCCGTTCACTAAAACGGCTTGCATCTTTCTCACACTTCTGCTTTTTAACTTTTAATCGTTACAAGTATTTCTCTATCTTATACAATATTTATTCTACCCGTAAACACACACAGCAGAATTACAAGATTAATATTAAATATCATCGTTATCTTATCAGACTTTGTGAAATGGACGATACAAAATAAATTTAAGTTTGGTTAAAGATTCACGACTTACTAAATTTCATTAATAAACTAAGTTAAATAATACAGTAATACGAATATTAATCACACAATTTTGTTATTAAGCCATTAAAAATAAGAAAATTAAGCCATATAAAAATTAGAAAATTCATCTATTTATTATAAATTAAAAAATATTTTGATCTTAATTTTGATACATTTCTGCTGTTTTCTATATTTATTATTTTTTTCTTGCTTATACTATACTGCTTTTATTCATGCTCACATGCTTAAATATTACTATACTATACACATATACCCACAAATAAAAACTTGAAATATACTGGATAATTCTATACGCGGTTGCAACAAAATCTTCGTGATGTAAGTATACCGATGTATAATATATAATTGTAGTAAAATCTTTTTGGCACAAAATAAAATTTAAAAATATTTTACTATATTTATTGGATTTTTAAAATCGACTTTGGTCTGTTTTTACGCGACTTTTATGTGTTCAAATGAAAACAAAAAATGACTATTACTACGATATGACAATACTTATTGACATTAATACGTGTTGTTTATTTATTAATAATTTGATTAAACTTAAATAATTAATATCAAAATATAATACCAAATCATATTAAAAATTGAAAACTTTATATTTTTATGAATCACAGTGTCTTCTTACATATCAATATAACTATTGTCTAAATTATAATATAAATGCTTTTTTAGAATTAATATAGCTTTGCAGAATATATATTTTGTATGCAATTTTTGCATAAAATTAGACGTCCTAACTTTTTTATTCAATATTTCGCAGGTACAGCATTGTAAGAAAAAGACAGAGTCAATTTTTGTTGCTATTAGAAATTGAAACTTGAGTGGAAATTTTGCTATATAATTACCAGCGAGGTACTCTTTTTTTTCACACCGTACGCTTTATTTTCCATGCATCGATCCAAGACACATCCCATGATATCGATATACTTAAAAGCATCGCAATTTTCACGTTATTTTTTTAAAGCACATATTTTTTAAGCACATGCAACGTAGAACGATACGTAGAACATAGATTGTTGCCCCGTCAGTCGCATTGTTACTCTGTTTCTCCTTTCTTTTCCACCACCCCCGTTTCCCGACGCGATACACGCACCTAACTTACGCCATAATACGACGCGGAAGCACTGCTGCTAGACGCAACCGTACATAGGTGACCCAGTTTGCTTTCTCAACGATCCGTAGTCGCATAGTGTTTTCCAGTTATGATTTCTATTTGCAGGCAATTTTTGCTAGTAGCATACCCGAGATAATAGAGCTCGTAGGCAGTAGGTCCAAGTACACCGGCGAGTTCAACCGGGAGCATGGAAAGAGGTATTACTATCAAATTTACGTCCTACAAAAAAATCCTCTGTCTCTTGTCTATTAATTTTACTCTTTCTTTTCCAGTATGTCTATGTATATACTTATACTTATTCGTAAGAATTAATGAACGTACACGCGCAATATACATAAATCACACACTTCGACACACCTCCCTCCACACACACACACACACACACACACACACACACACGATACGCAATTTGCACGCGTGCACTCGCATACACGTTTACCGTCGCGGTAACGTTCATCATCGTTCCATCAACCGTTCTACATTAATGCAAAACGTCAAGAACTCGAGAACCCATGATGAATGCATGAAAATTTACAGCAGTTGGAAGTATAGAGTTGACGGGAGTATAACGACCGCGCGCGTGGTGTATAATCGTCGTTGGCGTTCCCTTTCGTTTTTCAATGAATCAAACGGCTCTCGTCCACGGTGAAAGGTCGAATAAAACGACGAGGAAAGAATTTCACGATCGACACGGGCGAGCGGTGTTCCTCCCAAAAAAAGTGGAAAGCATTTGGAATCGAAATTCCCGATATTCGGCTGCTGCATATTTGTTCGTGTAACGAGTATTGGATCAGCGTAACGGCATCGGGGTATATTTTTGCGTGGCGGAAAATGTAATTAAAATGTATAGTGTGCAATTTACAAAATGTGCGTGCTTTATTTATTTTTTATTATTTTTTATAGAGTAAAAAACAGATGGCGATAACGTTTATTTGAATGGTGCAATTTTAAAATTATATAGTAGGTATTAACAATCAAAAACTTGATATTTATGTGAAGATATAATAAAAACTGTGCTATTTTTTGCAAAATTCTGAGAATATTATATTTTCAAAATATATTTTAAAATTGCGCATCAAATATTTACACTAATTATATTAAATATCTTAGAACTATAATATTAATGCTATGTCGAAGAAATAGATCAAAGCTGTAGCAAAATTAGATTTTCGAAGAAAGTACTAGCTGCATCGTCGTAAGAGGCGATCGATTTTATTATTATCATAACGTTGAATGGAGGTCATCCGTGACCAGGTAAATGTTGAGCCATCTGCGACAACCAAAAGTAGATTTTATTTTTTGGTATCATTCCAAGTAGCCATCTCTTGAATTAAAGCCGATAAAGCACAGCTGTGGCTTAAATCGGTACGCGCATGACCACTAACAAGCACCAACGTCATTACCTTGCGACTCATTCTCCCATTTTATGTATTTTCGAAATCAATTCGCATAGAATATATTCATTGAAGAATATGTCAATGAGCTAATTTTTGTTCTGAATCACAGTGCTTTAATTTTGGACAGTTTTAAATAATATACATGTTCACGAGATATATATAATGACGAATGAGATATAATTGTATAATTTTAGTTTCCATTTATATCACTTAATTATTTTTTACTGGTTTTTGAAACAAATTGAAAGAGAGACGCGTCTCTAGATATTAAAATTCTTAGAATTATTTTGGATGAAAGTATACGTAATCAATTCTTATTAATAATGTTTTGATGAGTGCAATGACCTTTCACCGTGTGATACCAAGCCAACAAAAAAGAATGTATCTGAAGACGAAGACTGCGCGTAAGTGACCAAAATGACGAGAGGAGCAGCTATGCTTAGTAAGTTTGTCGTATGCATGTACTTTGTACTATCGACAGAAGTGGTTTTTTCATCATGTATCGATTATCGTTCTATTTCTACAGCACGAAGCAACAAGCATTTGTATAATATTAATGCATATAATACATTAGATAATATTATGTATATATGGATTACAAAGAGTGATGTAAACGAAAGTGGTTTGATGGAATTCGTATCGTATTTTGGAATTTAATATCAAGAATAAAAAGATTTTCACATATCTTTAAAATAACCAATATTAAAGAAATGGTTTTAAAAATGCTTTTAAAAATCTTATATGTTCTCATATCTGATAATTTTTATTGTACAGTTATTTTCCTTCTAACTCCATCAAGTTACTTCTCCGTTACATTAACTATTGTTTACCGAAAGCACATTTTTTTAACAAGTCACATGGTTTGCCACTTTAGTCTGCTACCTTTAATATATGAACACATACAGGAATACAATATTACTCATTATATTGCACTACATTAGGATGAAATATCAATAGAACTTTTTATACATTATTACTAAATTATTACTATTACTAAATACATAATTAATATATCTTCAACTCAAATCATGTAAAATGATAGCAATTGATTTAATAATATGATATATGGTTTATAAATTATTAAAGACACAATTTTATTGGTTTAATTATGCGTAAAAATCGTCTTGCATGATTTGACCATCTGTTTTACACGAAAGATACACATATACACTTGATCACATTATTACAGAACAGAACCAATTGCGAAACACACTTTACAAATCCTAATTTTTATTTATCTTCTTGATTCTCTCGAAAAGTAAGGAAGCTAGAGAAAAATTAGTCTTTTAGTTTCTTTGGTACACATTCCAAGTAGGTGACGCCATGTTCGAAATGGTGTTGATTGCTCGAAATTGCCAGCATCATACGCTAGAATAGTGTCTGCATGCTGTTAAATTGATTTTTATTAACACTTCGCGCAAGATAATGGCACTTGTTTTTCTGCTCCTCGTAACGGAAGAATGATCAAAGTTAATTAACACTACTTCAATTCAAGAATCATGACGCATGTTTTTTGTAGAACGAGGAACTAACGGCACTGTGCTTCATGGAACGATTGACTTGACTCGCATCATTTCGCAAAACTACAGAAACGAGTTGTTATTCTTCGTGCTACGAGATACTTGATTTTTTATGATGGCTGCGCATCGCTAATCTAATAACGCGCACAACTTACATCGTGCTAACACGCAGTTTCATCATTTAATATGATCTAACGTTTCTCATGGACGTGCTAGCATATTGGCACAATTATATTCAACGCTATTAAGTCATCAATTTACCGCGTAGGTAATCAACGCTCAGCTAGTTTATAAATATTTCGAATTTTCGTCCTATTTGCTTGAATGACATCAGCTTTGAATGCAGCAGGAATTGAGGACTAACGTACGAAAGATGTATCGCATTCTAGCAAATATTCTGTGGTTTATTTTTGTTGAAAAGAAATTTGAGCAAGTTGTAGTGTACACATATAAGGATCAGAAGACGGGAAGATATGCAAGTTAGAGTATCTTTATCGTATTATTATGCACCATATCGTTGTTGATTGCATTGCTGACGTATCGTCACGCTAGGTATATTCCGCATGTTAAAATCGACAAGTATTAGTCTCATTCACTAAAAATTGATTGAAGAAGTGATTATCATAAATCCATAGAACAAAAACATTTCGTATGTTTTTTTAAATATGCATCGACTCAGAAGTTGATTGCAGGTTTGCTATGAATACAGTTTTAACATTAAAAAGAAGATTTCTCATTGATTCCAGAAATTAATAATTGATAAAAATAATGACTAAAAGTTATATACAATATGTAAAATTCTTGTAACCATCTGATTTATTTAACGAAGAAGAGTAACGATTTGTTTCAAAAAGTTCAGAACGCATTTTATCAGTTGACAATTGGTAGAAAGCGTTTTGGACAATTTAGAAACTAAAAACAACTAAAAACTGAACAAAGGAGAGCATAATACCTTTTTAAAAGTTTTTATATTTCTTGTTTCCAAAGTTTAAACTGCTTAGCTTGTTATAATTTCTAATTCTTATAATTTGGAATTTGACCAGAACTTACTGTTCTCTTGACATTTTACAATCTCAAGAATTTAGTGTAGTATAATCCTGTGGATTTCCCTTAAACCCACAAAAATATAATTGTATATTTTCTTTAAAAATGAATTTGGTGAACATGAAAAAAATGTTTAATACATTTATTATAAACATTTTATATCATTAAGATAGAATATTTAATCCAAGAATGTTTGATCGATTTTGTATTAACCCTTTCATTGCTATTGGCGCCTATAGGCGTTCAAAAAATTTGTTTATAGTGTGCTGTTAGCGCCTATTGGCGTTCTAATTATTGTCATCTGACGCTAGTGGCGCCTATAGGCGCTCAGAAAGTTCATTCACAGTGTGCTGTACAATGCAATGCAATTCAGCGTTTCGACGATTTCTATATTTTTTCTACAGAATGCGCGCCAGTGAAAAATTTCGCCGTCTGCAGCATCGGTCGCGGCTGAACGTCTATCCATTGTCACGCGCGCTCTGTATTAAACTCGGCCGCAGCGAAAGGGTTAAAAACTGTGTGCATCATTGCTATTGAAAAAGTTTACAGATCAATTACGCAAAATACACATTAGCTTTAAAAGAGCGTCGTACTATTATTCTAATCGTGTCTCAATCGATTGATCGTATTTGTCATCTTCGTTCTCGTTCTTATGGCGCTGAATCGCTTGACAATAAGTGATTAGGACGTAGCGAAACTGGAACACGAGCAAACAGAAAGAAAGAAAACGAAAAAAAAAACAAATACAAAAAGATTCAGGTTAGGGGTCTGTTCTGACGGCAACGGATGATTGTGGGTGTGTAGGCGGTGTTCGCCAGCTGGATCCCAGAGATCACGGAGCTCGCCGCGAATCGCTGCAAGTACGGTGGCCAGTACAGCCGCGAGCGTGGACGCAGGTACCCCAGAAATCCACCTACGTGGAAGCCAGCCATGAAACAAGCCCTTGAAATTAGCCCCCCTCCCCCCCGTGTTGTCCCCATAGTTGTCACATAGATACGAGAAGTAGCGAAATCGCCCCTGGATAGCGGGTGGTCTCGTCATGCGGCGTCCATCATAATTTCCCCGTACTTTCCACATCATTGTATCATATCATCACTGCGATCCGCTATTAGACAGGCACTTTAATCAGGAGAGAGGACGGGGTCAGATGGTCGCAGGACAGGTCTTCGTCACGAACGGTCAACGCGTTTCTCCGCGTGTTTTCGCATTTCATCGTCGTATCAGCGGAAAAGTTCAGCGTGGCGAGAAAAGCTGAACGAGCTGGATAAACATGGATATCCGTGTAATGAAATCCGCGTATCTTAATGATTGCGCCGTCGTTGGTGTGCGCGACCCAGTTCTCCGACTGTGCACTTGCAGACTGAACTTTTTGCGGATATGAGTCTCGCTACGGCAACACGAATTGTAGCGATATTGTTTTTCTCGCGTGAAGAAAGCGAGGTAAGGTCGAATGTTACGCGCGTGTGACTCGATCTTTTCCCGATAAAAAAAATAAAAGAAATATCATATCGTTTTCCCGGGTTTGTATAATACATTTTAAGCAAACGGGACCACTCTCGCTATCTGCGATGAATTTTTACTCTCCGATTAGTAAATATGTCCCTTCCCCTCTCCAACCCCTTCGGTTATTATCATGGATCCGTGGCTGTTAGAGAAATTCCAAATTTCTCGAACCTCATAGTCCCCTCTTTTTAATCACCTCTTGTCTCACCATTTCTTTAACACACCCTATTCTCACCGCTTTTCTTACCTACTTTTTATCAATTAGCAGATATCTTGGTAACACATACTGATATGCTTGGACTTTTTGTGAAAAGAGAAACACATACGAGTTTTTATTATTATATACATACACACACGTTAGTAGATGAGACGAATATATTTATTGTTGCATCTCTCTTTCCTTCTCTCTTTATATATATATATATACATATCTATATACATTGTAATATATATTGCCTTATCGCACTGTCACGAGAAGTAGTTCGTTCTCCTCATATCCCTTTTGTTAATTCATCAAATACGTTCCCAGACAGATATGAGGTTCTTGTGGGTATACATTTACTAAAATAGTTATCTTTGCTTTTACATTATGTACTACCCTTTTTCTTCCCCACTGTGGCGCTTAACGATATGTACATATTTTTCGCATCGGGCGCACGGGTTTGCTTTCCGTTACAACGAGATTAGAGGTAGGTTGGAGTAGTTACCTGAGTGTGGAGAGTTGACTTACGTCGCGTGCATAATGTATCTCAGTAATCTAGTTACCGTGTAGATTTTAGCTAGAGGACGCACGTCGACACGGTCGCGCCATTTTATTTTTTTTCCCATTACACGTATAGTGCATTATGCGAACAATATCGATGACGAACGTCAAATATAATGACGTCATCGTTTTCTGCACGCGTGGGTGATGTTGATATTATCAATATACGACAATTATTCGACCGTAAGATGCTCGAGTTACATGTCAATGCAAGCAATTCTAGCCTCTTGTCTATCAAACAATTAGTATTAGTATATTGTACGTGCGTCACTAGGAAATAATTCGAAAACCGTATCTTTTCTGTTTCGTTCAATGTTCTGTATGCATTGTAACATCAGTAGTTAAATCGCGGAACAAAAGATAAACGTATTTGCCTCACAACCCCTCGTTCAAACAGCTATTTTTCCGTTTATAAAAGTTCACGCAGTGAATATCTCAAGGGAGATTTTATTAACTCGCGCAGCGACGCGATTATATATACTGCTGCCTTTTTATTTTTATCCAGAAAAAAAGTCCAATATTGATGTCATTCTACAAAACATGCTTTTTGAGTATCTCTCTAGATTTAATTGTACGCAATAACATTTGCTTGATAAACGAGTTTACGCTATCTAGGGCGAGTCATCCCTTAAGGGATATAAGGGGATTGTTTTATGCAGCATCACGTACCATTGAATATATGTCACAGATCTTCCGACAATTTATCATAAATGCCGAATGATTACGTGAAATACGTGGAAGCAGCCGTGAAGCAGCGAGTTGCGGATATTCCTCGGCACACATACCCTTAAGTCTATATTTAGTATCTTCAAAATGAATCGCGTCAGCGCGACGTTATGTCGAGACAAAGCAATACTACTTTTCTTATGTGAGCGAAGGAAATTTAATCACGTTCGGCTAAATTCCTTCAAAGAGAGTGCAAATCATGGATACCTCTCTTTTCTCTCTTTCTATCTCTATTATTTTCTCTCTGGTTCTTCCGCTCTCTCTTTATCTATCTATTTACCCATCTATCTCTCTCTTCCACCCTCTCTTCCACATTGAGTTTCTTGGTGGCATGCGATAGTGTTCTGGCTAGTCTGTAGACTGTCGAAAGGCGATCGACCCAGGAATGGCCTTTAGAGAGGAAGAACAATCCTTTCTCGTTCGATGCGCGAGAGAGGAGGGCGATCGTCTCCGGTTCAATCGCGAGATTTTCTCTTGGCTTGATACACACACATATACACGATTTTTGGCATTTAAAATAGCGCAGTAGCGGGTGCAGACGTAGGCACATACGGCCGCTCTTTTTTTAGGGGTTCTATCAGTAGAAATTGTGCACGTCTAACTGCGACACACGACGCTGTATTCATTCGGCGGCGCAGAGCGACGTAACCCGGTGAAGATGATACTACGTACTATTGTACAATTAAAATTAATCGAAATATTCAATCGTATATCTTCTCGAGAATTTAATGTAACACAGATGATTATATGAAATCATTTGACGGGAGTTTCGAAAATTGACAAGTGCAAATGGTTACTATCGCGATGTTATATCTCTATAATGTTAACGACAATAAGAAACAGGAAGAAATCTGAAAATGTGAAAACCTCAATTGCTGTCTCTGTAGTGTGTTCAACTTCGTACAATTTCAGTATCTTCCAATTTGGTTTGATTCGCTTGTGCGGGACGATGAACGATACGATAGCGTACGTGTGGACTCAATTACGTCACCTTGTCCGAGATAACGGATTTTATTGTCGCCGGTATACTGTAAAAGTATCGAGCGGATGTGCGGCGGAATGGCGCGTCTATGACCTTTTGACCGAGACGCGCCAATGAAAAATTGATCGGATCTACGGTCCCGTCTTCCCGTCGTTCGCCGTGAAGCGCCGACTCACGATCCCACTGTTGCGGGCACACAGGTAGTCTAGCTTGGGGTCACATCGGGCATACCTCACATCATTCCATATGACACGCGGGTAACGTATTCGCGACATGTGCAGGCGCATACCAAAGCAAGGGGAGAGGGGGAGGGAGGAAACATACGGGCGATCGTGAACGTCCTGCGTGTTATCATGCATTACAATGCACGTTGATGCGCGGCGATCGGCGATCACACCCATCCGGAACATTATTCCTCGGTTAACCTCAGTCGCAAATTACCCTTTTAACGCGTTTCGTGCGTTGCCACAAATTGCGAGATTAGCACAGTACACACACATACACATGTACACACATACACATACATAGATTGACACTGGCTCATGCCTTAAGGAACACCGTTGCGAGATCGCATCTTTTCGGCGAGAACCGTTCAGCCGTTCTAATTTGTAAGTTCGGAATGATGATTGTAATGCAATTACGCGCTCACAGACTTCGTTGCCGCAGACGCACCGCTTCTCGCGATTAGGTTTCTCTCGTTCGACAATTTGTCAATTGGCTTTTACTTCTGGTCATAACGACAGCATTGTCGTTACTATTACTATTTGGTAGTAATGCGAGTGATATTCGTCACTAAGAAGGTAATAAGATGGAAAAAGATTAGACGCATTAATATGGCGTGATATGTTCTGTTTAATTTTGGGTAGTCTATCGATGATAGACGTTCCTCTATAGATAAGTTTTCAGCATTTCAGAGTACGCTCAAAAGGGACAGCTTTACATCATATCCGATATATTTATGCGAACACAGCGAGTGTCGCGTATGCTCGTTTCGAGAGGAGGAAGAAAGAGATCGACATTGATGTGTGTGCTATGATATAGCTTCATTGATTCATTATTAATCGTGATTAAACGATGTACATATATTTTATTCAAGATTTTGGAAAAACACGTACATGTTATAATCTTGCGTTTATTATGTCTTGTGCCGGTTGTATCGTCAACTAGTGTGAATGCGTAATTAACATTAACCAGACGCTAACACCGCTCACTAACTAAATTTCTAATGAAAGTTCGGCACTGTATTCCGTTGTGTCCGCGCGTTAAATGGGGATTACGAATAAGAAAACATACCGCAAACTCGGAAAATGATCTTACAATTTTGAGATAGTAACAGTACTTAAATTAATTATTTATGACAAAATATAACTTAATGATCAATATTTTTATATTTAGATTGACACAATACCAAGTGACCAAAATAATTTATAATCAAAGCAATTTTAATTTTGAGTGTCAGTCAAAATGTTTTATATCTAATTATTAAAACGTATAGATTATATAATCATATAAATGTAATGCTTTCAATATCATTCTCTATAGTTAAATACTGCAAAATTTTAAAAACTTTTGTAAACAAAATTTGAAAACCTTTTATGATGTTCTCTTTGAAAATTTCTTGATATTTTCCTATTTAAAAGATTTATTTTTAAAAAATTGATTTGCCTTAGATTTGTCATTATTTATGAATTTTATGTTAATATATCTTGCATTTATATCTCAAATAGAGATCCAAAATTTTGCTTTTAAACAAAATCATACGGGTTAATTTCTTAACACAAATTTTTTACAACGATATCTGTTTGATGAACGCAATAAGTAACTCTTGATTTTATTCAAGAAAATATACGAATGAATATACATATGGGTTTTTATGTATAATAAATGCATTTGAAAAATGGGAAAAGTCAAAAACAAAAAGGATAGTGTTAAAGAAAACGATAAGATAATACTAAAACACTTCAAAGATATTTCAAATACTTGACCGAATCATACATCGTCGACGCAAAAATGATGTTAGTTTTTTTTAATGAGAACGACATGCGATTATAATATATTGAGCGCACGAAGTTACATTATGAAAAAGCGTGGATATAAACAGATCTATCAATGGACTAGGTAGACACGTGGTAGTATTCGTTAGGTCTAGGTGTAGGTGTGTAGGATTTATTAAGTGTAGGTAGTCTACCTACCCTGCCCTTTTATCTGGAGAACATGTTTCGTGTCCAACACACTAACTTTCGGAAACGTGGCAGTACAGCACTGATAATTGTGTCTCTATCAGCAGTCGCGTAATCCGCTAGTCGAGCCAAAATCTGATTTCGTTCATAAATGCAAATATCCACATCCCCTCGCCTCCCCATCGTTTAATGAAAAGGGAAAAAACGAACTGTGTAACCAGCGTATAACAATTACTAGCCACCCGACATCGCGACACGACGTCGGAAAAATTGAAATCGACCGACCGACCCGACCTACCGACCAATCGACCGAACAAGATACATGTAAAAACAGAAAAAAGCAAAAGCAAACTACTACAAACCCTATCACACAAGTGTATTGATGTGAGTGTTGTGTTCTGTTCTATTACGTGGTGTAGGCCATATTCGCCAGTTGTATCCCTGAGATAATTGACCTGATCGGGACGCGAAACAAGTACGGCGGCACTTTGAAGAACGAGCGAGGTCGCAGGTGAGAGACACAACCAACCAATTAGCTTCCCCGATTTGAGTCCCAGTCCCGATTGCCACCATGTCCACGGTGTCCTTCTGTACACGAAAGGCTATACATATAATTTCCACCTTGTCCCACAGCATTTATCTGTTACACCTCTGTTACACTTGTTCTGACACACGTACACAGGCGCACACATTCTGATTTCTTTCCTGACCCCTTCCTGATACCGCTCCCATGAATGCAATCTTCCGATAGAAGCACGAACATCGATCCTCGTCAAGAAAATTCTAATTTCGATGAATCCTCTTCTTATAAATCTATATATATATTTAGAGATCAGTGTTTTAGCATCGAAAAACCGAAATTCCGTACCAGCTCATTGCACTAGTTGTCAGTCGGCCTTAGTGCAGCCGTCGTCCCAAAAACATTCCTGAACTCCAGCCTATCCCAGCAAAAACCTTCCCCTCAACAGACCAGCCAGCCCATCACAGACCTACCCACTACACTCAGCAACTGGTGTCAGCTTATTTGTTTACACCGATCGCACTTGGGACAAATACGGCTTGTCACGGTTTGATATACGCATAAAGCGTGGAACGTGGAACAAGCGGAAATTCATGAGAATATTAGCAAGCAATTTCTTCGCTGAAAAATCTCGACAAATTTTTTCCATTAAAAATTGTCGCAAATTTCGCATGAAACATTCTACGTTTTCCGTTTTCGCAAATAAATCGCTCTAGCGCTAGTCTTAAGTGGATTTTAACAAGAGGTGTCGTGTCCAGATCAACTTGTTCGTTTAGTGCTTCTGCTTAATTAATCAACGTCACATTGCGCCGGCCGTGAACCGTGTTCTCGAAGGAATCTAAATTGAGACGACACAGATAACGCAATCTGTTGTAAACGGATGTGACAACTTCGCGCTAAGCGGCACAGTTGCGTGTCTTACTAACAAGCCGCAGAAATTCGCATAACGAATCTCGAATTAATTATTTAATATATGTTGAAGCATCACGGTCGAACGATCATATTATTATTATTAAACGAACCGCGCGCTTTAATATATCGAGCTGTATTTCTCTCCGAGTGGATGGGGTTAACGTCCAGCATGTACCCTGCATTATCCGAACAATTGAATGCATATATTATATATACATACATTAACCTAATGTTGTACCACTTCAGTGTAATAATCTTGGTGTTTTAGACAGTATTAATAATCGTTTTTACGTATTTGTAAATTTTAAAGAGGGGAAAACGGAAAACGATATACTGCCTAAATAAATATGTGTATATTATTGAGATTGCTGATCTCATACGTAGCTTAGGGATTCTGGTTGAGAACATCCTCGGTGGGCCAAAATGAATAACGTAAATCAGGGACAACTCAGAGTTTCTTTTCGGTTTAACTGTCATTAACAACTAGTGCAAATATGGCTGTGATCTTTCGTAAGAAGGAACTACACGACAATAACTACACGCTGCTGATCGCATCATCATTCGAGCATCTTCCATATACGTGATGACGTGCACCTACGATCGATGAACGCGTATTTGCGCGCACACGATAGTAATAACTCAGAAGAACTTCGTCATGATGATAAATGTTTCGCGGAAATTACCGTTGTTATTTTTAGCCATCTTTTACGACGTGTATTATCTGTGCTACGCGTTGTTTTTCATCAACGTTCTATTGATACTGATCATCAGATACTGGTTTAATGAATCAACTTCACCTACTAACTGAATGACATTGCAAACGGACTTAATAAAGTAAAAAACGTTCTGAGTATACGTATAGAGGCATGTCCCGATACCGGAATGACCACAGTGTGGACATGCTTGCGTGAATAATCTTACGTCAAAAGACACGAGAATCCGGCTCTCGTGATATGAACGCGTACGAGAATCCAGTTTCCCAAGTAGAACTGAAAGTCATGATGACGCCAAAATGATGCTAAAATGACGCCTTTGACATCATTTTGAAGTCATGATGACCTCAAAATGATGTCAAATATTTCATTTTAGCATCATTTTGACGTCATCATGACTTTTGTGTTCTACTTGGGTTTCTTCACGCGGACAATCGAAAATCGAGATCGTGCGAGATACGACTCGCGCATCCAATTTTCGGCAGATCCGCATTGCTCCCGATCTTCAATTCGACAGCGATCAACTACACGAAAATGACTTGCAACTCCATACTTACAACACACGCTCACATCTTGACACGTACATGACGTCGGCCCCTTTACGTTTAGAGCGAAATTAACCAGTAATTCTGAGTATTATTGGGCTCGCATTGAATCCAGTAGCGCCTATCGCGCGGCCCACGCCGTGAAAGGAAACACGTCGCTTTGGTGTTATGTGATAAGGGAAGTCGCGCGATACGGGAAGACTGCTGAGTTCATGATAGAGCAGAACGTCAGACATAACCGAGTAGATGACATTAAGCATGGAATGATCATGGTCGAACTCTACTATTTTTCTTACTATTTTACGAGTCCGTTGGTTCTTTGGGCACCACTTACTTTAGTCTTACCTGTTATGACACCTAGGAGTAGGAATACGTTTCTCACTATCGATATGTACACATAGCACGTAGAAATAACACATGTAGAAGAGAGTTTTGTTCTTGGCATACATGGCGACGACTAACATATGTGAATGAGCTTATACTCGTGCGTACTTGATCTAACACTTATCAGCATTGACCTGTGTATATACTTTGTATATCTAGCGCTACTAACTTATCATATAGGTATGTGTATAGTCAATTGGTTAAAATGAATCACTCCAATTCCTAGCGCAATCTTGGTAAGTTCAGCTTATTGATTTATTACTTATTTTCAATAGATACGCGCGTTACTCTTTCAAACAGAGCGCGCGTTATTCCAGTGCCGAATAATTATTATTATTATTTTTTATTATTTTATGACCAAATTCCTTGAAATAAGCTTATTTATCGATTTCATGATGGATCATTGAGTATTATATTTTTTGAAGAATGCCAGTTAATGTAAATTTATGTTTTATTCTTTCTTTTTCAGCTGTATTGTATTAGTAAATATAACTAATCTTAAATAAAGTAACTTTTAACAAAGAACAGTTAATTTTACTGTGGCAGCAGACTAAAATGGCACAAAGAGAAAAAAGAAAAAATATTTTTTTGTCAGTATCAATGTTCTTCTCTCTCTTCGCATTATTTTGCTGTTCTTATATAATATCTTATCTGTATAAATAAATAAATATATATATATATATATAAAATATATTAGGAGATATTGCGAGGAGATATAAACATACGTTTATTTCAAAAAAGCTTATTCAGCAGAAGGGACAGATTAAAGTAAATGAAAATCGCAGCGGGAGAGAGAAGAACTTATATAATTGGGTCTGTAGTTGACATACATATACTACTTAGAGCGTGTATATGGTAGTTGCTTGAGAGAGTTTCCCTTTCTTTTCCTATGTCATTCATCAATATTGTCTCTTTAGGAATGTCGTCTAATCTGCTCGTTGTGTTGGCAGACATATTGTCGTGTGCGGCCACATCACCTACGAATCGGTCTCGCACTTCCTCAAGGATTTCCTACACGAGGATCGCGAGGACGTCGACGTAGAAGTTGTCTTCTTGCATAGGTATGACTGCTATTTTTGTAAAATTGATATTTTTGCCGGCTCGTATCAAATACAGCATTTAACCCTTTCGACATTACCGAATCGTGTATCTCGTGGGTAGTTTTGAAAGGGTTATTATCATTTGGCGCGAATATGTCTTATAAAATTTATATCTCGCACATTTAATCATCTTCATCATTAACCAGTTTTTTTGTATTAGTTAATACGTGCGAATGGCGGTCGTTTGTGAATGTTATTTTACACACAATACTCCATTACATACAATAACACACACAATTTATTCTATTTACAGGAAATAAAAATTTCATACAATTTTTTTACTCTAGTAAAATATACAATTGTTTATTTGTATACAGACAAAAGTGTTACTCATTTATTATCTCTCAAACATTTTTAACTCATTTATTCATTGTTTCTCTCACATACTAAATAACATTTTATTTTCTGTGTTGGCGATTCCGTGGTGAGTATATGTCACCCTTCGAGACATTTTCCGTCGCCAAGCGACTTAAAGCGATCAGACTCCATTAGCTTCGCGTTTTATCGACCGTAAAACTTCGTTATTCTAGCAAGGTTTCAAATTTTTCCATCAACAAAGATTTTCCATCAAGGGATCGGATTGTCCAGTAACGTGAAGGATAAACGAGAAGGCCGCGTACCACGGTCATGCAGTCTGATCGCTATAGTCGTAAGGAGTGGTTTGTTTTTTTCAGGAAAGAGCCGGATCTCGAATTGGAGGGTCTCCTGAAGAGGCATTACACGACCGTGGAGTTTTTTCAGGGCACCATGATGAATGCCGTGGATCTGGAGCGCGTCAAGGTACCCTGAACCCTAGAACAACCACCACACGAAAACCTCCATCAACCAACCAACCCTCCATCAATGCCCTCCACGTGGCCGCTCGTGCTTCTTGTTTCCTTGCAGTTCTTTAGGTTATTACACGGTTATTCGCCTGGGTATAACACGCCGTGATGGTCGATCGATATATATATACTTATGTATCTCTTATGCATACATATATATTATCTATACTTACATACATATATATATTTATGTCACACGTCATGCAGTCTCATGTTGATATATATATATAATCGCTATCGTTATTTTTTATAGAATCTTTCGTATCTGGTGATTCGTGCGTACGCATACGCCCGCGGATCACATCGAATGCTCGCTACGTTCTTTAGATTTACTCTCTCTCTCTCTCTCTCTCTTTCTCTTTCGATTTTCGCTCTCTTTCTCTCTCTTTCTTTTACAAACTATCGAAACGTCCGGTGCGGCATGAATTAAAACGCTGATAGTTCATTTCGTCGGCGCATGTTTTCCTGCGGTTTTCCACGCGAGTCTCGAACAATTGTTCAAAATTTGTTGTACTAGAACTCGCAATATGCTCACACAAAATGGCGCTTTCGAGTACACCTTGTGAATACAAGAACGACGCAACACCGGACGGCGAAAGACATACATACGTATCTATATATACATATATATATATATATATATATATATATATATATATATATATATTTACGTAGAAAGCAACCGCCTGCGACTGCATGGTATGCTGTATTGAGCTATGGAGCCGACTCAGCTGCAGTAGAGACTTTACTTAGAGATTTATTATTATATATCAGCGCGCGCGTACTCGTTTCATTTGAGGATGAACCTACACATTTTTCAATCTGCCGTGCATCGATTAGAATTGAAATTGTCGAGACAACTTGGACGAACCGAAGACAATGCAATACGTGGCTTCCTCTCAAAAGTTACGAGCACGCACGACGAATTTGTATTACTCATTTACGTTCTAATGAAATCTTCGCCGACTCCTCTGTCGGCCTACTGCTCGACGTTATTCTTGCAAAAATGGACGCGACCGTCGACAGCTGAGGTGAATGTTATTTATACAAGAAATCATATCATTTTGTCGGATCCGTTCAGGAAACCGCCTGATCTCGAATTGGAAGGACTGTTCAAGCGGCACTTCACCACCGTGGAGTTCTTTCAGGGGACCATCATGAACCCGATTGACCTACAGCGGGTTAAGGTGAGTTTGTTACCACGATCGAACAATCTACGTCCTCGATACAAGATATGCGCATTAAACCTCTATATATATATATATACCTCATAAACAGTTCTATCCTGTTACATATAACGGTCCCCACTTTACTCTTACTACCTATATTTCTACCTTCCTTCTCTATGTTTGACGTCCTGTAACCCATATTTTGGCGCGCACGGTACCAGCGCTTTAATATCGCGTGATTAATACTTAGCACTCTTGTTTTAATCAATTAAAAATGTCGTTCTGAAATTTTATTAATCTTGAAATCTTATTAATTTTATTAATCTTATTAATCTAGGTGTGTCGTTGTCCTTTATTTTGCATTTTACGAGAGATTTTCCTGTATCTCTCTCTCTTCGAGTTTATCTTGTATGAATTCTAACGAAAGAAAAGGGTTTAAAGAGAGAAAAGTTGAAATTCTGAATACTTTTATAGACATTCGGAATAGATATTTGTACATATCGCATATTCCATCTTCGTTATATACACATATGAATTCGCGAAAGTTTGAAACGATATTTACACAAGACGTAAACAAACCGTGATTTGCACGCGTAGACCGTTGGAAAAATCGATGACGTGAAAGTAACGATGTTACAGCTGCTACCGTGGGCGATCGGTAGACATTCGGGAAATGACGTTATGCGGATAACAAACGCTATTGTTCCAGGATGTTTGTTGCCTGTATGTTTCCCTTTATGCTCGTACACATTGATGATGTTACACCACGTATATCCCCCACCGGCGCGTCTTCGTATACTGTCGTCCGCTTTCGTGTCTCGTCAATTTGCGATAGCTGGTTTCGGATTCGATCAATTATCCGCGATGTTTTATATAAAACAATCGGGGATACGAACTTGAGAGCGCCCACGATCAAAAATCCGATATTCGACCCCAGTAACGTCGTCCCGGTCTAATAGTCTCTATCTATCTGTCTATCTATCAATCTATCTATCTTTCCGTCTATCTCATCCCCTCTTTCTATCAATACATACCCGGCAGCAAATCCGAGAGGAAAGCAACGTCAATTTTTCCCACACATAGACACGTACACACACGGTGACACTTTTATGCATACCCACGTGAGAAAAGTCCCTTTAAGGTTGTATTGCATCCACTGGATAGACCCATGCCTGCTGTCGACCCGAGTGGGTAAGTGCCCGTGTATTTCTCGTGGAGAGACTGGTTTACCAGACGATTACTTTCCAGACGGTAGTTTCTGTTAGACTTAGTATCTGGTTGGGATAGTCGATCGTGGTATCTGTTAAGTGTATCGATCCTGCACTGACGAAGACGGGACGGTACGTTCTCTGTTTGTGTAGTTTCTTTTTACACAACCGAGGTTAATGCCAACATCTTGTTAGCCGATAGCATGTAGATAGAGGCGCTTCTCCATTATTCAGATGTATAGAACCTAGACGAACCGACTGACCCCCCACTCCCCCGATGATCGATGATGTTTGCATATCCAAGGAATGTGCCATAGAGGCTCGCTTTCATATTTTCAATCATTGTTCAAATCGTGCGACTGCGTCGAAGGTGCGCACGAAGAAAATTTCAGTGTCTCTACGTCTCGTTGTTTTTGCAAATTTCATTTTGTACTAATGCAAATTTTTCCACTGTCAAAGATATTCTCATTCTAACATATCTAATTAGAGTGCACCTTACAAGCAATTCAAGAATTTTAAACTTGCAGATAAAATACGTCGCGCGTGAACTTATTGACAGCGGTAAATCGTGAAATTATAGACAATATCAGATGCGTTATTTGTATAATAATTGGCAATTAAATCAAGTAATGTGAGCGAAGCAAATTAATGAAATTTAGATTCGATGCTAAATTTTCATGAATTCAATTAACTTAACTTATCTCATCATTTTGTGAAGCGATCAACTCTACTGGCCGTGCGAATCTTCGATATTAAGTAGTCATTGTTGTCTCATTGAATGCTTTTATACAACTTTTATATTGTAGATGCATATTTCCACAGTATCCTTTATTATTGAAGAGTTTTCCGTTTTATACTATGTTGTATTTTCGACGCTGCTCTCTGTGTCTGTCATATGAAATTCTTCTAATTTGAAGAAAAGAAATTTGTACAACTATGACAAGAAGAAGTCACCATTTTCCAAATATAATCGTAGATCGACGATCCGTAGATTTAGCAGCTTACACGCACCGTACTGATTTCGACGATCGCGACGCGTTCCAAATAGTCGCTTTTCTCTTTGCTATTAAATAAACATAATTTTATTGATTATAACAATTTTATTGATTAATTAACTGATAGTTTTACCTTTTTTGCTCCATTTTATTGAATTGTGTAATAAGTAATTTTGGATTTTTTTAAACAAAATGACAACTTTTATGTACAATTATGTATGTACTTTGATCTCTTCTATCATCTTTTGGATAGTTTCATAATTTTATTTTCAAAAAACTTCGCCGGCTTTTTGGCGAAGAACTGTTTGAAGTGATTTTTGCAGACCTCCAAAAAAATCAAAATTTTTCAATAAACAAATTTTGTAGCGATCTAAATAAATAATAGTCCAAAGGTGAAATATTTGGAGAATATGGTGGTTGCGGTAGGACATTCCAGCCTAATAGCAATAATTTTTACCGAGTGACCAAAGAGGCATGAGGTCTGGTATTAATGGAATATTACACTCTATCTGTTAGCCAGAAGGCTGCCTAAACGTTTCTCGTCACGATGTCTGCATAGTGTATATTGCTTTCTAAGAATGAACATATTAACTACAAATGAATTAATAAAATCATGTGTTGGAAAATCCGAAATTAATTATTATACTAGTTTCGAGTATACGTTTGTGGAGCAATTTCCATTCTATTTTGCTATCGCTTGAGACCAACGTCCTGCCCCATATACATTCTTCCCCTCTATTAATCGACTACAGAGTAAAGCAACGGACGGCACGAAACGGATTATTTCAATGCTTTTTAGGTACACGAGGCAGATGCGTGCTTGGTACTGGCGAACAAGTATTGCCAGGACCCGGACGCGGAAGACGCGGCGAACATCATGCGCGTCATCTCCATCAAGAACTATTCGGATGACATTCGCGTTATCATTCAATTAATGCAGTATCACAACAAGGTAACCGCTATCGAGCGAACGAAGTTTGGCGATAAATCTAACTTCAAACGAAATATGATTTATAAAACAAGGATACAAGTTGATGTTAAATTTTGCAAAATTCTGATCCTTTGTGATTTGTACCTGCGATTTATATGTACATTTCTTTAAGAATCGGATATACTTTCCGCAATTATACATTTCTATTAACGTTTTTATTATTTCTTATCCTGTCAACCGTATCGTGTTCCAGGCCTACTTACTAAACATTCCATCGTGGGACTGGAAGCAGGGTGACGACGTCATATGCCTGGCGGAGTTGAAACTAGGTTTCATCGCGCAGTCCTGCCTTGCGCCTGGATTCAGCACAATGATGGCTAATCTCTTCGCGATGCGTTCTTTTAAGACGGTCAGTAAAACGTCGTTCTCCGGCAGTCCACCTGCCCTTCTAGTCTATGCATGTCTGAACGCAATTCATCGTACAGGTCTTTGTTACGATCGGACTGTTCACAGTGATCGCGTATATAAAAGAGATCTTACATCATCCGTTTTTCCTTCTCGCGAAATTGAGTGTCGATCTTGCGATCACTCGCGATTGAGCGCACAAACTTCTTACAATTAGTTATAAAATGACAATGTTCGACATCGTCATTGATAAGATTATTCCTAATGACTCCTATCTCGCAAATCGTGCTAATCATTATTCATTTGCGCGCTGTTACGTTGTCACGCGAATTGCGGAAGTGACTCGAGATTCGCGTTACGTTACGTCGCGTCACATCCGGAAGTAATCGGGCACGAGCACCTCACTGTGGACATACGCGCACAATCCGTACATGCATAGGAGCGTGTGTGATTTAGAAATGGTTGGTTGATTGGTATCAGTCGCCCGATATGCAGGCTTGGCAGAATGACTACCTACGTGGAACCGGAATGGAGATGTACACCGAGACACTGAGCCCTACCTTCATTGGAATGCCCTTTGCGAAAGCCACTGAGTAAGTCGGTCTATGAACCAATTCCAACATCCAGCAGATACGCGCATACGTCTGATTCAAGAGACAGGACCGCGTTCAATCGATCTTTCGTTCGATCGCCATCGCTGATTGTCCACCGTGTTTGATCTCGTGTCTACGCTGTATCCGCTACCCCCTGTACTCCCTCGCTTCATTATAGTGATGTCCGTCTCTTTCTTGTTGCGCGGCTGCAAGATAAGCCGCCACGGGAAACGTACGGAATCGTCGATACAACCGCTAATTCCGTATCAATAATGGTGTTGTGGCGCGCGTGTGATTATTTTTAATTCATGCTTCTTCAGCCAGTGACGCAGCAAACACGTGGCGTAGCGATCGATTTTGTCGTCTAACGAGGAAAAGCAGGGGACCTGATCTCTCGCTATTTTTATGGACTTTTTGCGTTGTATGTTGCGCTTTTATGCCGCAGAAGGATTCAAAATTAGAAACTTAGATAAGATAGTTTCGCAAGCTAAATCTTCTTATCATCTCATATTAGATTTTGTTGCCTCGTCTCTCCAGCAATGATTAAATAATGAAAGGAAAGGTATTTTTGTCTGATTATCGTAGTGACATTGAAACGGTAATCAATATCTCTTTTCACACAGTCATATAAATTGAAGAAATAGAGATATTTATAAAACGATACAAATTTTATTTAAATTTTATAAAATTAAACGGTTTCCGACACTGTTACATTAAATTTTCTTTTTGCTACGTTAATCTTTTAACATGAACAGCATTCAAACCGTTAAAAATGTTAGATAAAATTTAACAAAATTCTTCGGCGGAAACAAGTTATTTTATAAGAGCTATTACAATTACAGAGTAAATAAACGTCAAACTTATGAATTTCAATTACTAAGTTAAAATAATTCCACTTATTCTCGACTTATGTTAAGTCCCTCTGCACTCTGCAGTCATGTAAAAAGTTCATGGAAAATAGATGGCTCTTCTACTCGTTGCTGTGAGACACGAGCGAAACTCTTCGGGGTTTCACCGCGCATAGCTCATCCAGATGGAATCTCGAGGGATACTCGAGCGAAGAATTCCTTTGAGTAAGAGTAGAGAAACTTGCTCGCGAAAATCGCCGCCATCTATATTTCACAGGCCCGTTTCGCGATCATGTTAACGACGACAAAGTCACTCGAAGAAGGTCCGTGGTCTCTTGAATCGGAAGGAAAAAGAAAGGGATGAAGCTTCGCCTCGCCTATGTCTCTCACTACGCTCCACTCCGCTATAAACGTAAACGTATATATACATATATATACATAAATGTACACATATACAACGGAGCGCGCGAGCCTCCGCGCATATATACATATGTGTGTATATTACAACATAATACATGAACGTGTCAACTATATTGTACAAACCATAACTGTGCTACACCTAATCGATGTAAACCACCCCTTTATCGCTTCAGTATCTGTTATTTTCACCCCTCTCTGCAATTGATACATACAACTTTGAGACTTGTAACAATAACATTAATTAACAGAATAAGCGGATGGGAGGAGGAACGACCGACGACGACACGGTCTTAATCTTATTAGAGTCATTGGAATCATAAAACATTCAGAGCCTTTGATCCGATTCTGGTTATAAAGTTTCTAAACCAGATCAAACTAAAGACTTTCCATAAAACTGTTATAGTGGCGGACGGGTAAATATGACGGTCAAATCTCCATCTCGTCAGCGGTGGATTTGGATTTGCTAGATTCATAGAGCGATCCTTTGATCCAAGTTTTGGTGCCAGTCCTGTAACAACGTGTTTACCGTTGTGCTGGTTACCCGAGGAAGATATTTCTCAACCAACAGACGGGCACATAACCCAGAATTTTTGGTTCCTGCGTAACGATTTCGGAAAGATAAACAGATATGGAAGTGTGAAGAAGGTGAAGTCTCTTTTCGAAATGCTTTTTGATGTAAAAGTCAAATAGAAAACGAGTGTTTTGCAAAAACTAACAATTTCTGCAACAATAGTGCTCACCGTGTTTTTCATTTTTGCGAAATTACTGGCAGATTGATTCCAGAAGAATAAATACATAGAATAAACACATTGCAGTCAAAATATTGTACTACGAATCTAGAACTCTGAAAACCATCATCTTCTTTTATCATCTAAAAAAATGATAGCTCGAGAAGTGTAGATCGGAGACGTGTCCTCGTCGTCGTTCGTATCGATGAAAGAGCACTCTTTGCGGACTTTAGAGTTGTACTATATATACACACTATACGAAGAGATCAACGTAATTGAAGAGCTTGCGCGTGCAAGAGCGACGTGCAAGTGTAGCCAGAAGGAAGGAAAACGTGAGAAATGGTCAGGCTTCGATCAATCGACGAATTGCCGAGATTGATAGGTGGGGGTGGGACAGAGAATTTGTGGAAGAGATCGAGCGCGCTATGCGCTCCCGAATATGCATATATGTGTCTGAGTGTGAGTGTGAGTGTATGCGCGCGTGCTCGCCCCCGGAATTACGGTCTCTGGAATTTGATCGTTAACGGCGCTCGTTCGTTCCGGTGACGGTGATAATAACTCTCATCCCGGTCGGTCGCCATAATTGCGAAATGCGTCATTGTGCATGATCGTCGTGCGACGACACGACGCGAACCGCGTCGCTCGGGGTCGGCATCCCGAGCGTATCCTGGCCTACATTCGATCAGAAATGGTTCCTCCGGCAACACAAACGTATAAAAGAAAATTATTATATCATAAAAACGTCTGGAAAGATGATCTCTAGTCAGTTGGACAAAGGGATCCGGACGTCTCTCGGACATCTTTTACACTTTCGTGTTGTCTGGAGAGGCTTGGGAGCTTCTAAGCCTCGTAGAAAACCGGATTGTAACCAGACCTTTTTTACAGAGCTCGCATGTTCGAGGAGTAAGATTAGACGCTGCGTCCTATAGGTAATTTTTTTCAGACGGGCGCATCGATCGGACGATTCGCGGTCCCTCGTTTGAAAAACGATATACGAAATGTCCCATTCCAGTTTCTCCCTCCGGGAAGAGTAGCAGCTCACAAGCAGCTGATGCTCTTCGCCGCGCGTCCACACTCGACGTGGATCATGAAAGTTTGATGACGTGGGGCCTGGTTGGTTGGTGTTTCAGTCGCCGGACACACAGGCGTGGCAGAATGATTACCTGCAGGGCACGGGCTGCGAGATGTACACGGAAACCCTCTCCCCGTCCTTTACCGGGATGACATTTCCCCAAGCCAGCGAGTAAGTTCTCGCTGCCAACGGCTGTCACACACGTAAACGTACCGTAACAGACACTCTCACACAAGCCACGCGACACAACACATGTATACAGAATTGACAACTATACGGACCGTCATACAACATTCATATACGAGGAGAAAGAAGAGAAATACAATACGGAAATATTCTATCGAGACACCGTACACTTGATTACGAATTTCTTTTTTTCTATCTCTTTCTCTTTCTCTCTTTTTATCTCTTTGTCTTATCTTCGTCTCACGAATAATCTAATACACTGAACTATCCCAATACCGAGACATACATGTATTGCCACATATATTTATACTCTTGAGAACATATATATATATATTTATATATATCGCCCCTCACCTCGGTCTCTTAGCCTTTGAACGATTTTCTTTACTAGATTTTACTATATTCGTCTTTTTGTCTATATCCTTTTGTTTGAATTTTGCGTAGAGTAGTCCAGTTTTGAGCTGTACGAATCTATTCTCTCCTTTTTTTCCTTTTTTTTTGGTCTTTTTGCCTCCGTTCGGCCGTGCCCCTCCCACTCTTCCGATCAGTTTTGATTTTCGTTTTCGAGCTGCTCGAAATTCTGCACAGATCTTTGTGAATTGCGTAGAAATGAAGAGTAGAGAGACATGCCGGAAACGAATGCGGACTTTGCTTCGCCAGTCGCGACGAATGCCGGCGCCGTCCGGTGCTCGGTCTAATTGGAACGCTTGATTGGCAACGGGGGAATCGGCGGTGTTTCCCGCGTGGAAACGAAAGTGTTTCAAACCCACACCCGGATTCGGAAATTCCCGGGAACACCGGCGCAGGCGATTCGCGTGCGAATGGTCGCGATTCTGAAAATGTTCCTGTCGAGCAATGACGGGCGTGTCGAGACCGCCGGACGCAATGGAATTCTCATACCTCAAAACTATCTCGCGGAACAATTGATATCGAGATTGAAAACTGCGCATTGCTTAATCCTCTTCACAATTCGATTCGTTTACGCGACACGCACAATTCTTTTCTTGCGTTTTTTAAACATTTCTTTTTTTTCTCTTTTTTTTCTCTCTATTTAACCAGTTATCTGTTTTAAGATTATTCCATCATTGCGTAGAAACCATTAAAAGTAATTAAAATACTTATAAGACGAAGTGCACGGAACATTCATTTTCGTTAAATGTCACGCAAATTACTTGATTGTCGGCCTTGAATGTTCTTAATCTTAAATCGGCGCGCACAATATCGTGTTGCGGAATAACGTGACCAGCGGTCATTTTTAATAAATCATTCTTAACTAGTTGCAATCAGACGTGCGTGCAAGAATCGCTTGCGAGATCCGCATTCGTCCCGGTAAATCGTGCATCCCGCTTCGGCAATATCACAGTTTTTTTGCGGCGCAACGTGAGACGAAATGAGAAAGAAGCGCGCGCGTACCGTGACCTCTTTTCGAAACGGCGAAAAGGCGTACTTCTGTTTTTACCGGAAAGAAGGAACCTCCGACAGAGAAAGCGTTTTTGCGTTTTATACGAACACTTTTGGACATAACATAACGGGCGAGATTTTTGTCGGCAATGTCCGTATCCTTGTCATGGTGTGTGTTCTTAGATGTAGCGTTCTAATCTTATCTTAACAAAAGCGCGTTCTTTGTACACGTATGCCTGCTGCTCTTTATCATGTAAAAGTATGTAAAACTTATTAACACATTGACACAGGTTATCGGAGAAGTGTACGGGCGGATATCGATCGGGGCTGCCGATTAGACATAAATATGTATTAGTACACACTGTTTGTTAACAGACTTTAATCGAGCTCGCAGTTCTGTTCTTGCGAAAATTCTCAGAGTAATTTATGGGAGATGCCGCTCTTCCTGCAAACACTAATATATTCTGCAGATATCGGCTCGCTGATACTATGACACACACACACACACACACACACACAGTAAAAATTGTTCAAAGTGTTATATATAGTCACTTGCAATCGGAATTAGTTACAGGGTGATTTTATAATTATGACGTATACGTAAAGCATGTAAAGTATACGGAATGTGATGTGTATACTTTGAATAACAGACAGTTTATCTTTTTTTGCAGGGATTTTATTCAACAAAAGTGAAAATTGTGACAAAATATATGCATTAATTATAAAAATCAAGCCAATACAGAAACGATATGAGAAAATTAATTGTACGTCTTAATTCTTAGATCATTTTATGTCTTACTTTCGCGTTGCAAGTCATTATATAATGGAAATAAATTCAACTACTTAAAAACTATACGTATCTACGAAAACAGGTACGCCTTCTTTTTGTGTCGCTACGAATTTTAATAGTAAAAATAAATAAGATAAAATGAAATGAAAAATGACTCGACTTAATAGTCAAAAACATATATAACACGGTAAAAATATATAATATATTGTCCTACATTAATTAAATAAATTTTAAATTAACTAAATAAAATAAATATTATTATATACATTGCCGTAATAAATATCGTTTGATAAATAGTCATACCATCAAAAAACCAAGAAAACCACGAAGTTTCTGAGGACGAAATAAACATGTCGTTTAATACCCTTTCTCAACCGTCTGAATTGCACCGTATATATTTGCCTATTCATATTGCATCACTGACTTCTGTGATTTTTTCTATTTTTAAGATAACATATTTAACACTGGCAAATTGCCAGCACTTTTATCTACAAAAATATCACGGCAGCGATAGTTTTTGAGTTACGAGGCTTTGAAAATTTAAATATTTTCACGAATTAAGTTTCTTTATTCTTTCTTTAATTTCAGATAGTTTTTAATTTGACAGACTTTGTACTTGATGATTAATTAAAGAAATATTTAGCTCTTATGTTAAGCTCTTATATTAAGAAATTGTGATAACAAATAGCATGCGATTAAATATTTGTTAAAGAAAAGTTATTTTATATTAATCGAAATATCCGTAAATAAAAACAAGTGAGAGAAATTTAAAACACTCTGCATACCACATGATATTAATACTTATGCTGCTATTGCAATCTCTTAAAAAAGATGATATTGAAAGGAAATAACAGAAATTTGTTGGCATAGCGATACAGAGATCAGTGAATTGCATCGTCATTCGTGAGACAGAGAGCTATAATTCTTCCAAGTTTTCTCTTTTGGTTTATGCGCACACAACTTGGATTATCGTCATTTGGTTTGCGTGTGTGAGAGATCTATTGCTGTAAGAAGCGATCTTTATTGAATACATTATGAATACTTTATTATCTTTTTATATGCCGTATATCGCGTATACGATTATATTATATACACATGTAATGCTTCCCGAGCATTAGCTAATCCGTTCGATCCTTACATGGGTGAGACCGGACCTCCCGAATGCCTCCTGGAACTTTAAAGTAGATTAGGAACTTAGAACGTAATAGATAGGGCGGTAGAGACTCTTGATCTATCTTGGCATGTTTCGGCTCGTATTATTAGATAAGTAATAATCGTTTACGTAAGACTTTCCTGCATGATCGCCTGGATTAATTCATCGATACATGTTGCATCGATTGCATGATTGTTTAATGTTTAGTAGCCGAGGTGATATAACGGGATGATGATACATGCAGATATAAATAAGGCTTAATTTTTTTTTAATAAATGAGCGCTATAAATTTCAATGCTTGGATATTTGAAATGAGACTTGCCTCTGCACGATCAATATCCCGTCACGCTATGGGTGTATACATATACCTTATTAATACATATTATTCGCTAAACGCGAAACGCATAAAGTATGAAAAGTTATTAAATATTTATATATTATTAAATTATTTATATATTATTAAATTATTTAAGATATATTAAATAAAATATATAATAAACGTTAGATAAAGTTTTATTTCTACATATTGTTTTCTTTAAACTGTAATATTTTAAATTAAACAAATGTAAATTTTCAATAAATTTAGATATTTTGCCTTTCTGTGTTATGTATTTTAAATATTTATTTATATATATATATATATATTTATAAACATAATCTTGCCATACTTTATGCTATATTTAATATATCTTGTCATGCAAAGAATGAAGCTTGCATTTGTATACAAACATTCATATACTTATATAAGTAGCTATATTATAAGATTGTTATAGTAGATTGTTATATTACCGGATTATTCTATAATTTTTACATAATGTTTGTTTTATAATAAAACTAAAACGTAAATGGTTTCACATGAGCAATAAAAGTTCTTTTTGAATTCTCTCAAGTTTCATTGTTTGCCTAACATGGACGATATTGAGTTGTTTTCAACTATCTCTGAGGTTCTATTTTGTTAAAAATACTTTATAATTATTATATTGATATTATTGCTGTAAAAATTTTTATATTATAAGATTAAGGAACGCTATTCAGACATTAGTGCACATTATTATATGTGTTCAAACACAACTCATTATCAATGACGACAGCTTCGCAGTATTTTTAGTCGCTTATCGTTGGCCACTTTCTTGCATATAATGTTGCCACGTCCATAAATGTATCGTATAAAAACAAAGCAAAATATAATTGAACTTTTTGTTGACTTGATACCCAATTGCGAGACATCGAATATTACGCATGACTTCGTCGTAGGTTGTGCTTCACAAAACTGAAGCTCTTGCTGCTGGCCATCGAGATAAAGGGCGAAGGAGGCTCCGACAGTAAAATCTCGATTAACCCACGTGGTGCCAAGATCGCTGCAAATACTCAGGGATTCTTCATTGCTCAATCTGCTGACGAAGTAAAGCGGTAAGAACTCTCGAATAATTTGGAACACCGCTAAAAGGATTTAAAGTGAAAGCTTATTTAAACAATGTAACCCACATTCTTGCTTAACTCTGTTAAGGATTATTAATTGTTGAAATAAGGCGGTATTCAACACAAGCTAAAGAGGTTCGAGTAACTAGTTAAAACTATATGTTCAATGTTAATATGCAACAATAATTTATGTAATATAGCTTAGAACAAGTATTTTGCAATTTTTTACACTGTATTATAAGAATTTTTTGTAATAATATGTTTATCGCCTTTTTTTCATTATTTTATAAATCGGATTGTACAAGCATTTTTTTTCCATAATTAATTTTCTATCCTTTCCGTTTCCGTCATCTTATTTTTTACCAAATAAAAATAAGCACTTAAATAATCTTTTCTTATAATTCATACAAATAATAATTGTGCCTCTTTTGTGCTTTTATTTCCAGGGCGTGGTTCTATTGCAAAGCATGCCACGAGGATATTAAAGACGAGACTCTGATCAAGAAGTGCAAGTGCAAAAATTGTAAGTCTTTCTGGCCCAGTGATCCTTTAAACAGCCTTTCTCGATTTTTGCCAAATTTTCTGCTAAATGACATCCGGTCTTCTCTCTGCCGATTATATATATATATATTATATATATATATACATATGTCTATATATCTAACATATAAACTATACACAAATGTATTTTGTACATAGAACGCGCTCAATCTATCGATAAAGATTGCGAGTCTCACACGCGGTTTCTCTCCCCGTTCTTTCTCTCTCTCTCTCTTTCATTCTCGCTCTCTCTATCAGTCGATATTGATGGAGCGTGCCTTTGATGTGACTCGCAAAATTATAACGTCTCGACGTAAAGTAACGTATAAATGCAAACAAATCATGTAGGAAGCTCTCTTTATCTCTCCTTCCCTCTCTCCCACGCTCAACCCGGTTTCTGCCGGCCCATCCTCTTTGCCCTTTACCCTTGTTTGAGAGCGCGATAACAGTAATAAATACGACTATTAACGAAGTGACATGGTTGTGACCATCCTATTGTGATATATGATCTAGTGGGGCAGCAGCAGCGCTCCTGGGGCCGGGACTTAGGTAACGTCTCTCACACTCGTTCGTTAAGTCTGATACTTTACTATCATCTCTATGACTATCTCTTAATTACTTATTTTTAATCTTCTTGCCCTTTTATATATGATCTGGCTCTTGATCCAACCCCTCTACTCGCCAAACAGCAACTTGACTGTACTATCTACTGTTTCTGCCTCTGTACTAAAACTCTGTTTCGCGCCTTGCGATATTTTGTCTTTCTATTAAGTTACTCTCATTCTTCATCGCTCCCTCTCCCCTCTCCCCTCTCCCTTTCTCTTTTTCTGTCTCTCTTTGTCTTTCTCTTTCACTCTTTCTCTTTGTCTGTATTTTTCCGTCTATATCTCTTTCTCTCTCTCTTTCTCTCTGTGTCCTATCGATACATATATTGCCTCCGACATTAATCGATCTCTTGCAAGCCAAGGTGATGATTATGAGGATAATTATCATAATGATGATAATGATCAGTACAACGATGATTGCATTTTTAATCTTCATTGCAAGACACAATTCCCAAGGCGATGCTATAATCGGGTACTTCTTCGTTTTTCACCGTCATGTCGTTCGTTGTTTTCGAAAAAGATTTGCCGATCGCGCGGTGATTTTTGCAATTGCAACCAACAATAAAAGCTACCGCGAAAGTGGAACATATTTTACAATAAATTGAATGGAAAATTCATTGCGCGCCTACACTCGAGTAGGTCAAATATCGCGGCTCTGTGTGCCACGCAACGACGAGCATGATCAATTTATTTCATTTCGCGGAAACCTTTATGCTCGCTCGAATCGCGAGAAATGACGTGAAAAATAAATGAAGTACCGAGTTCAACACAGTAATTCCCGAAAGTCCAGTCAGTTGGCGCATGTCCACCTGACCGAGAACGAAAACTAGCCTGCACTACTAGTGTGTGCCCCTCTCGCTCGCCTTGCATGCATGACTAGCTCCTGGATTTGGACCTGTTTTCGCCATAATGGTAATGACAGCTTCTTTCTCGATCACTGTCTGTCTTCACCCACCATCTCTCTCTCTCTCTATCTCTCTCTCTCTATCTATCTATCTATCTCGCTGTCTCCATTCTTTTCTTTTTCCGAAACTATCTTCTTCAATCGTCTGCCAAGCTCTCTCTTTCTCCCTTTCTCTCTCTTTTTCTCTCACTCTCCCTTTCTTTCTCTTTCAACGTGTGCTAGCTGTATTATCAATGAGACCTCTAGTCGATCGATCGGCACGATCGAACCGCGCGTCTTCCATCGTATTCACGCGCGTTCTCACGTTCGCCGAATGTTTCTCGTTCTTGAATTGCCGGTGAAATTGGATCGCCGACCGGTGGTGCGCCGATGGCAGAAACATACCCATCCGTTCCCCACGAACGACGAGATCCCCATGCCGGCGCCGCTCAGGCACATCGGGAGAGGTCACGGGTCGCCCCCGTCCGACAATTCCGTCCATGTCACACGCGACATACCGCATCAAGCGTACACTCGTACACGACCACGTACACGACCACATCCACACGAGTTTCCCCCGAGTAGCGACTTACGCTCAACCGGTCACACGATCAGTCTTGTCCATATACAGGAATACCCTAAACCCTGGGCAATCAACGTTCCCGGTACTCGTGCCTCACTCGAGCGCCGGGCGATCCGCAATGTCGATCAACATTAATCGTTTTAGGTTTTCGAAGAATTTTGGTGATGAGGGAAGGTAACTTGCCTGGCGAGCGAGCTTATTTTCTATTTTTTTTCAGCGTTACGTATCTTGGATGTACTGAGTATACCCTCATTTATGTGGTTGAAATATTGTGACTAATGCCGTGTTCGAATTCGTACGTGGATTAACGCGGGATCGCGGTAATTCTCTCTGCTAGATTGTATTGTATCGGTATTATTTTATTACGAACAAAATTAATTTTATTCGTCAAATTTCTAAGTACTTTTGCGTGATTAGTATCTCGGTTACAGTTAGTATTTGCATACGTTATAATATATATACATGACACACGCACGATTCATTCGCGCGTACGTGCACATACGAATTCCGCAAAAGCTATACATTACTAAAAAAAGAGAGAAAAAAAAGAAAATGCATCGTGAACACCAGCCGTTCACGTTTTTCTCCCGTGTATATATGATGTGTCCGTTTATTTTATTCATAACTCACAAACCCGTGTCCGGGTCGATCGCTGGATTTTTGCAGATGTTGGGATGATGATGATGCAGACCGGCATGGTGAAGGGAAACACTGCCTACAGCAGTTACCTCGACGGTATGCCTGTTGCTGGCTTCCTCCTTCATCCTTTTTGTATCCCGTATATGAGTGCTTACCTGTCGCAGCTCCTGCGAGATTTTGTCAGCATAAAGCACATGACTCGATTGTTTTTAATTAATAATATTGAGTTTCTTAAAAAGAGACAATTCCTTAAAGTCTACACTTTAATTGCCAGCAAGCATACTAGATCCATGTTCGTTATCCTGACAAAATGCGTTCTACCGGACTCGGCATGGCATTTTATATTCGCGTATTGAGAAATCGCGATCGCAGTAAATATCGCGTAACGTTTCGTTTGGAACATTAAAAGTTTCGATGTCCGGCAGAATCAGGTTGGCCTTGATTGTGTAATGAGGTAAGATGGCGTAAGTGATATTAAACGTACAACAGCCAAACCGACGGATTAATCGTCTCACTTACCACGTGCACTTACTCCACAGTACCCCTATACGATACTCTCCCACTCGGATCCGTACGATCCGTACTGTTTATCGTTGGGCTTTTTCGCTAGAGCTGATGGCATTGAGCGAGTTATCGAGCATCGTCCTCTAATAGCAGCATACAGTTACGTTACGTAGCACTAACATTGTTCGCTGCTTCTTCTCCTACTTCGACACGTGGGCCAGGGCCGAGTAACAAGCACGCCGGTTGGACGAACGGATGGTCATACGCCCCAAAAATTGATTAACTATTGCGTATTATGTTTAGCTTCATTCGACACAAGTGCGATACAATGGTCGCTTTCGCGCAGAAACGCATTCTTGCACGTTGCCGGGCCGTATATTTTGTGTCTTCACGTTAAATGGCTGTCACCTAACACCAGTCGACGAGTTTGCTCATACCGTATTTCAGGCTTGCTAACAATTATCATTTCTTAACTGTTGTTTCAGTGTGCTTACGTGGAGTTTTATTGGTAACTCATATGTTTCACCAGTTCCAAATATTGTCACGCATTTCGTTCATATAACGCGCACATAACGTTAACTCTTTCTTCTTGTCAAAACGCGCTTCGATTCGTGACAATAAGCGTGACGATTTGGAACTGGGGTATCTTTTTATATATAAGGTTACCCAATATTATATATTTTACATACATATATATTTTTCTTCTACATATATAATGTAGTGCAAGTAACATTATTACTTTGGGTCGCCTTGTATATATCTAATATGTAAAAGTATGCATTGTTTCTGCACAGATCGAACGCTTTTCGTGAAAGTTGTTATCCTAAAAATCATATCGTGAAGCTATGCACTTATAAATTTGGAAATTAATGAGCAAGTACTAATATGAGCATAAATATCAGTGAATATAACAATCTCTTCAGTATTGACTTTTGCGAAGAACGTTTTCTTATATTGCCCCGTATTTATATAAGAAATTCTATAATTAGTCGTTATGAAATCAAATTCTATTGCAGCAATTTTTGCGTTAATTAATTTCTGTGTTAATTTTAGTCCAAATTCAATATGCTAATTGCAATAATTACGAAATTAAAGTATGGTTACAGATGCTCGTCTTAAGAATTTTATGCGAATGTTCGAATATGCATTTATAAATATTTTTGCATTAATGAAAGGAACATTTAGCACTCTACATATATATATTTTATACCAAATTTTTAACAGTATATTATTTAAGAAATATTTCAAGTATGTTACATATGATATGTTCTCTTTTTCTTATTTTTAACTCTAAAATGTTTCAATAGCTAAGAAAAAAGAAAAACCACAGCAGTGCATTATTAAGAATGATATTAATCTGCTCGTGCACGTGGAATTCCGTTTCCGTGATATACTTTCAATGTCGCTAAAAGTGCGGGTTGATTAATTGAATTCGGCACGCAACCAGAAAGAGCACCAAGATGTAAGCTTACCATGAGCTTAAACAGCTTACAGGGACGATGATAATCGATGCCCAGGGTTTATCGAATACATCGGCTAAAAATACTTCAATTCCCCCTCACATATCGAGCATATTTGACACCACTCACCAACATCACAACAATAACGCCGACACTCTGCAACCGATATTGACTTCTGAGAAAACGTTTATTTCTTTTTTTTCAATATTCCTGAATATATACGAGGTTCAACTGCACAGCGCAGATATATACTATGATCTCTATGTGTTGCGACCCTCACAGTAGGCCGAAGTAAACTATGCAATGGTTGTAACACCAATGTTAATAATGACTCTCTCCATCGAAGGTCACGTTACAGTAAGCTGCAACGACGTTTTCGCCAAAGCTGAAATATCTTTGTGATTTGTCAAATTAGCGACATTTGATTAGATCTTTATTTGAAAATCCATTTCTATCTTTCCATGAAGAATTTCTACACAAGCTAAATGTCACACACGCATGATTTATTAAGCCACTCTCGAATGTAATTTACGAAACGTTGACATAATTTTAAAGTTAAATCTAATCGAGAAGAGAAGTCAAATTAAATCGAAGAACAGAGAGAAAATACGGAAATTTCTGATACCCTGATCCTGATAAATCGCACTAAACGTGACATATCGATCGGGACCACGGATTTAGATCCCCCACACCCGTTGAGACCCCCGCATCTAGGTTGACATTGTTTTGGTTGTGACAACTAACAGCTCTGGTTCTCCTCCCTTCGGGCAGTGGCCACATTCCGGAAAGGCGTGCGAGCTGTTCAGATGGTTGGAAGAGCAAGTACGTATCCCCCGTGTGTAGACTGTGTACCAAACGTCATTTTTTTATCTTAATCCCGGAAATGCGGAGATTTTTAAAGTAAATTCATCGAACGGGGTGCGATTATGAAAAAAGTAAAAGAAAAGTTATAATATTCTAACAGCAGCATGGCCTTTGATTCGAAAAAACAGCGTTAATTATAATTAATTACGTATGATGTATATAAGTAAAAGCAACTTTCTTTGTTTTATACAACGCACAAAGAGTATGTGCTTCGATATAAATGCTAGTAAATCCGTAGTAAAGGATATTGTAATTATTTCAAAGCAATGAAAGTAACGAATTTGTGATATTTATTGAAACATCTAAATAATGTAAACCTGATTGCAATATAATCTTATAATGATGTACTGTCATATCAATCGAGAATTTTGTAATTTTAACTGTGTTTTAATATTATCGGATTATTATCTTGCATGTCAAGTAAGTTCGATTCAAAGGTCATGTTTAAATAAACGGTCTCATATGCGATTTTATATAATTATGTCGTTTGTTTGACGGGTATATTATACAAAAGGCAAAATTTTCAATTCCGCAAGCGTGATTTGAAGTCACTGTACCTTGAGGTCTTGACGATTATAAAGACTTAATATATACGTATTCATAACTTTTATATTTACAATCTTATATGACGAATCAATGGTAAACTTTAATTACATTTGTTAAATTATAAATTCTTTTCTATTCAAAAAATTTCTCGTCAAGGCCTATTTTATCGATAAATTTTACGCGGTTATAAATGAAAGATTACCGAACCATTTACATGTTCAACAAGACTAGCACAACGCGCGATACATGCCACAGAAATTTTCGTGCCTAATACAAGACATTGCTCTATCCTTGCTTGGTCTACATAATTCCGCGATAAGTTTTCATGACAAAATTAATGTCGTTGTGCTAATCTCCCAAAGTTCGTTCGGATTGATAAATGGCTCCAGCGTAGAACATCGTTAGTGTTTGAGTCCCTATTGGTGTGGTGTTCTTAACTATTTTGCAACTGAGATTACACTACTATCAATGTCGTTTTGAATGTAGTTTTCCTGAAAGTTTGTCAGTGTTACTCAATGGTTATTGTTGTGAGTGAATTATTAAATTAACGCAATCGAGAACCGGCGTGATGTGATTGCCTTGAAGTATTAAACTATCTCCAATTAACCTTGCATCGGTGTTCGATATCTAATAACTCGACGTGTAATTAGAGATACTTTAGAATTAGCCCTTTATTACGTGGATTTTTACTCGTCCTGGCAGAGGCAACGATCGTTGATACCGAAGAGAACTAACGTCGTTGTAACCTGATAATCGCTTCGGTAGTCCTCAAATATTTTCGACGTTCATAGTAAATGTTTCGTGATCAACACATGAGTGTTACCGCTGGATATGGAGTATCTGTGTGTTTCGAAAGTTCGCAGAGCACTCTTTGAGTCAGTGTCACGTTGATGTCACCAGGACCTCCGATGTCCATTCACTTTGTTAACAAACGTTCAGATGAATGTCGCTTTTGGATTGACGGCAATGACATACTGTCGCGCGTGACATCAACGAGTGTTCTGTGCCGTAAAAAAATTGTTGGCCATCGGAGCAACCTCGCGGACAATTTGGTTTTCCAACAAGCGCGGAGATCAATGAAACGTTGGTTGACCGCCCGTTACTCCGATTGCCATACTATTTTTTTTCCTCTCTCCCTCTTTCGGAAGCAGATCGGTGTTTGCCGGCTGAGCACCATATCTTCACGATGTTAGATAGACGTGTACACGTGAGCGATGCGCGCGTAAGAGAAGCGACAGACGTCAATTAATTAATTAACGCAAGAACACACTGGCACTTGCATCGCTCGTTTGAGCCACGCATCTTACGACTCATCTTACGACTCATGCATACACGGCGAAACACGCGCATCAGCAATCGCATTAAATGTCAAAGTACACACACACTCACGTTCACGTTCACACACACACACACACACACATACATGCACGCGCGCGCACACACACACGCATACATACGTAATCTACACGCGAGAAATAATAAAACACACGCGCGCGCACGGGCTCACGATAGAACACGAGATCCGCAAGCAAAAACTCTTTAACTAACTCTCTATATGTGTCTATCTGTCCGAATCTATCTTCTCTCCTCGTCTCCTCCACTACTTCGCATAGGTGAAGACCTCTTGTACGCAAGTAAGTCCAGCGAAAAGCGCGGGTGTACATTGACATTTATATATGCATTTTCCCTCCTGTACATACTATTTAATTTCACGTACAAATTTCTCCCCCGGCCGCGGCCGCGTTCACGAGAAGGCGCAATTTAGATCGCGACGCACGCACACGCATTGCCACGCCTTCGTAGAGGCGTGGGAGCTAATAAAACGCGGACATTCATCGGTTTACGTAGCGATGCTGTACCACCGCAGGTGCTATACCGCCGATGAAGCGTACCACCTTTTGCACATTTACTCGAACATCCCCCGTTCGGTCTACCCCTCATTTTCCAACCCGCTTGATCTGACAAGCAAACGGGTCAGATCGACAGGTTGAGTTACGAGATGAAACCTATTGCATTTTATCAAATAACGGGGAACGTGTTTTCAAATATAGAGCGTCGTGCGCGAATCGAGTCACAAAATTTGAAGAATAACGATTTCAAATGGAAAACGTTACGAGATATTACATCGATTTCAGATTAAATGAAAATGGATTGAATTAAAATCGAATGGGGAAAGATTGAGTGTTAGTTTAAGATCGACTTTGCGCCACAATGATATTCAGCAGTGAAACATTTTTAGATTTGGTTTCTTGGAGATGTTTCGCGTCTAAAGATTTGATCGTGAGACTATATTTTCTGACGCTGTTATGCGCAATATATCTCGTCGTGCAACTCGATTTGTCGAGTTTAATTATCTTCTTATTAGTCTCCGTTTACATCATCCTTCCAAGAAAGCTGAGAGTTCTGCGATTCAACGTTTTATAAAGGGAAACAGGGAATTACACTTTGCACAATTTCTGGGAACGCTTCCTTGGAAGGAACGTGTCAAAGAGGATTTACTTTGATTTTCCGAGCGAAGATGGACGGTCGCGACGTTTACAGTTTCTAATTAGCGTAGCGTTATTTCGCTCAACGGGGCCTCGAGTAAGTGCGTAAAGGGGAGTTTCGCACGAATTTCAATGTATTCTCGCTCGTCTTACACCATCGGCCTCGAGACAATGTCAATTGCAAGCAGAACGCAGGTCGCAATCGTCGGTGCATCTCGTCTCGTCCCGCAGACGACGAGTTCACGTCGGAATCCAAAAAGAGAATTCTCCCTGCGCTTTCAGTAGACGAGCTCTATGATCTTTCATGCACTCTTTCAATTCCTTCCGAGCTTTCGCAAAGTCTTTGTTGTTTTGCACGTGAATTCTCTTTCCCGGAGGATGCAAAGCGCGCACTGACAATGCCGAGTAAATATTCACTCTGTAAGGCTATATTATTGCATGTCTAGGACAGGATACAACACTATCGACGCGAGTGGAGACGACTGGATCGTTTTTATCTTGGGCGTTGATCAGAAATAAGCAAAGGTCGCCACGCTTACAAATTGCTCAATATCGGTCGTGTCTTCTCCGCTTGCGTCACCTTCGGCATGAATTAGAAATGTTTTGGGCACACTGCACGTTTATGATCGTAGGTCCATTTTAGTACTATGTTGTATAACGTTCCCGCAATATGGACGAAGTCGCTTTTAATATTAAAGTTCTCATAAAAGCTGTTTGATTTTAATCGTTAACTCGTCCACGTTGTCACGAACTGTACTATTAGCTGTTAGAATTTCAGAATTATACACTTGTCTCTACAATTTTAATGGTTATTTTCTTTACAAATATTTTTTTCTTAGCGCAATACTGAAAGGCCGTTTCAGCTTGATATCGTAAACGTCGTATTTCACATTTAATTATTTATATATATCTCTCAATTTAATGTATATTAATATCTATATAAGTAAATTTTTAGTCAACGGCTTACATATGACGATTAAATTTTAATATTTCTATATCTTATTATTCTCCTGGATTTTAGCGCAAGGTAAGGAAAGAAATTGTTCTTGCAATTTTTGCTCAGTAAGTATAAACTCGCTCTGACGTGGTTTCTGAATTGTCGGTATCTTCGCGCGATGCTGAAACGGAACTTCGCTTCTAGAAATTATAGCACAGATTTAGTACTGTCCAACGATAGAGTAGCAACTAGGCCTTAGGTAATTAGTTAGGGTAGCTAACATGTGTAGTGGTTTGTTACAGACGACCACCATCCTCCCCCCACATTCACTCCGCCAGAACTGCCCAAGATGGTTCACGTAAGAGGTACAGTTACACCTCAATCAAAAACCATGCTACAGTCTCGCAAGCTGCCCTTTCTAATTTCGATTGGCAATACGACACGAATACACTAATGAGAAGTTGCTTGACAATTAGCAGATACGACGATCCTAAAAAGAATCACTGCTCTCGATTGACATCAGAAATTCAATCTTTCGCATTTGATACGCTTCGTCAAACTCGCTTGAGCGATAGGTTCTTGATACGTCGTGTTCGATTAAAATTTTTTTCTTTTATCGAAGTTTAACGCGCTAATTTTGTGTTGCTGAAACATTGGAGAAAGTGGAAAAAACTGATAAGTAATGAAATATCAGACTTTCTGTCAGTTGTTCTAATCATGGTTGTGCATGCTAATGCACTACTCTCGTGCCTACTACTTTCTCCATTATTGACAGCATTGCATGAAGTTGTTTAATAGATTCGACACCTGTTCATACTTTTCCATCATTTTATATTTCTAGTGTAGTGTATATTTAAAGTTATAAATTTATGTCATGTTATTTTTATGATTATTTGATTTGGAATCGTCTTTATTACATAAAATTATATATGTTCTATCTATTATAATTTATAAGAAGTGAGATAATTATTTGGTTTTATGTTTTCAAATTTACTGAAATTCACTGAATTAGTTTGCACAAAACACAATTTTAGTATAGTTGCAATAGCATCGGTAGTTTTACAAAATTTATTTTTGGTATTATTTATTTATTTTGCTTTATCATAGATCCGTAATTTAATACATTTCGCAGATCTTAATGAACAAAATGTAGTTATTTACTGACTTACTTGTTTCCTTTCAAGTAGAGTTATATTATAGGACGGACCGTGCGTATCATTTTTAAAAGCGTTTTTATGAAAAAGCGAATAAACAGGCAATTTTCCGAAAAATAATATCTGTAATTGTTTTTTAACAATTATTGCAGAACATGTTTTGCTGTAAATTAATTTTTTCAAAGTCGCAAAAATTTTTAAAGATGCGATATCAAAGAATATCTTTTTTAAATAAAAAATATAATAATGCCAAAGTTGTTGGAAATAAATGAAAAATGCGTTAAAATTATATCCGCGTAATTAAAATGCTCGGAATATTTATTGGTGCTCGTCTGCGTAAGTAGTAAATTGTTTCTAATAACGTAAATGTTTCTCATACTTTCACGTCAATTTATGAATTAAATGTAAACGCAAATATGTTGTAAAATGTACTTACTCCGTAACTCTCCTTTCCCATTTTAATAAATATCTCTCCTAATATAACATTCAAATCATATAACTTATAAATGCTACTTTATCGAATTACTTTCTGACAATACAAGTCTGAGAAACGTTATTTTAGCTCAAGTAACTTTTGCTAAATTAATTTCCCCCCTAAGTTCTATGTATCGTAAATAGAAATTTTTCTCATACATTTAGAATGTCTGTTCCACGATTCAGTCGTTGACCTTGTGAAACGCGCTTTTCAGATCGATAGTACTTTGTTGCTTTCAATTTTGTGAAGATGGATTTATAGTTGTATACACAGCACGGTAGATTAATGGTTTCTAATATATGGAAGTTTTAGTTTGGTAACATCTGTGTTTGTTGGCGAATATGTGTGTACATCATCCACTTTATAATTTTGTTTCATTATTGCAGAAAATGGTTGTTCAAGAAACTACCGCGACAGGCGCCATATGTTGTCCCTCGTTAATTTTCATAGCACCGCAATAGCAATTATATCTGAAGCAGATATTGTGCTTTTACTTACATAATAAATCCTATAAATAAATTTTTTCCTTTCTGCCTTTGGTTTTACTTACTTTAAGAAATGTTTATATTTTTGAAAGAAGATACTTAACATCTATTTTATAATAAAATTTATAACAAGCATTTAATTTATAATAATGTTTTATGACAAAAATTTTGAATAATTAATATATAAAAAGTACTTTGCATTTTGTTCAGAATTGCGATTGAATTTTAATAGGGACAGAAAGAATCAATTCTCTAAGAAAGTTATTTCTAATTTATGAATTATTTATGAGATGTTTATTCCATTAGAAAAAGAAGTTTAATGTCTAAGAGTTTGAAAACTTTGCAATTAAAGAACTTCTGATTTGATCGTCACTATTAATTATTAATTTGTTGACACATGTAAAATACATGTGCTGGGTGAAGTATGCGCGCCTGTAAGCATGGGGCTGTAGGCTCATCATCACGGAAATAATATGCGCTGTAATGGGGGGAGTTAGGTCACAATGTGACACTCTAATTGTCTTAATCATTGTTGCTTTGCCCACTATCGACGGTAAATAGGATGCTCAGATTTGGAATTAACACTTCTATCCATTTTAGGTGAAATCAGCCGTGAACGAGACGACCCGAATGGTAAGTCTCACAATCAGTTACAAGTAGTATAATATTAATTAATTTAATTTATTAAATTAATTTACTAATTAGTTAATTAATTATAAGTTGATTAATAAGCTGTTTAATGTGAAATGTGTGATTATGAGAAGCTTTCATTTGATGTGCACCGTATCTAATGTGAATTATAATGTTTTTCTACTTTTAATATTATTGTAGCAATAATATTAATGATCTCTTTACGTTGCAGCCATGCGAAATCATCGAAACTCCGTCGGGATGACCTTGATAAATTCGACGAAGCAGGTCAACAAGGTGAAGCCGAATGTGAATCGAGCTACGAACGATAGTCTGTCCAGCCCGAATCAGCCGTATAATCAGAGGTACCTAATTATCCGCAGCGCATTACAATTTCATCATCACCCAACATATACGCATCTCCAAACATGATCACTTACATCGCCATCGTATATAAGAAGACATATCTTCATCCATGATCATTGATTGACCAGAGTACTCAAAGATACGCCTGTTTTGCACCCAACTAAAGCAACACATGCGAATTTCACTACTGAGAATTAATAATAAGAAGGCGAGAAGCGATCTTTCCAAAACAACGCTCGGATTTTTTAATATTTTTCTCTTACGTCACTTTGTAGCGAGACTTACAGTGCACTCGACATCTGACACGTATTTTCTAAACAATGAAAATCGCTTTCCTCTCTGAGTCGCTTGAACGTAAATATCTTTCTGAAGTACGCTCTGATCTCTCTCTGTCCTGTCGTACACAACGTTAATTTACATCTTATTATTTTACTTTAATTACAAGCTTACACATGTATTCATAGCTGCACGATTAGAATTACACCAACTCTTTCACGCGTATTGTACAGGGGTTATTCAAATTGTAATAGAATTCGGATTGGACACAAACAAAACAGAATTTTATCAAGTCATCCTGTGTGAAAATTTTCCTGTGTACATAATATGTTGCACAATACTCTCTAATTGACGAATTGGCAACGTATTTTGAATAACCTAATTATACATACAAGATCACAAAGTAAATTGTGCAGTCTTAAATATGCGCCTTTTATACTGTTCTTGTTTTCTTTTTGTAAATGCGTGTACTTTTTAGCTAAACGATATTAATCCATTAATAAGACAACGTCCCACCTTGATCGAGTGCACTAGGATGATCTGCACATTAATGTATCAACAACCTCCGCATTAGCACTTTTCTAGCATGTTCCTAAAACCGTTGAACATATGATCCATATAACCCGCCAAGGTTTAACGTGCCAATTCTCGGTAGAGATCTTCGATGCGATCCAGAATCACTCATCTACGATCGAGAGAATAATTTCGATATTTATTCATTAGCGAGATCGCGAGTCGTTGACATATAAATCGAATTGCTGAATTCTAATCGTTTACCTAATTTCTTACGTTTCTAAAAATGTTTTTTTTTTCTTGTGGAAGGACGTATAGCTTGATCGGACTGTAGCTTCTATAGCGTTGCGTAATGAAATAATGATACACGGAAAGAATGGTTTTGTTGAAATATCTAAAAATTTGGCCAGATACGAATCTGAAAATAATTTTTGTTGGACTATTAAAATAATTATGTAGGACGTCCAAAATATTTGCTGGAATATCAAAACTTTTTGTAGCATTATCATAATGTTTGAGCGTCCCACGTAGTCACTTTTGATAGTCTAACAAAATTATTTTCAGATCTGTATCTGGCTAAATTTTTAGATATTTCAGCAAAACCGTTCTTTCCGTGTAGATGCAGAGTCGGTACGTTAGTTGGAAGCAAAAGAGATGGATGCTTTCTATCGTTTTGCTCAATTGTTGACAAAGGGCACCGCAAACTTGAACGACAAACGGCTCGCATAAATCACAAGAGAAATCGCGCGAGGACGACAGCCACTTGTACTACTACGCTGCCGGATGGTGCGAGTAACAGGCTACAGGTGGTCGTTGACATTTTCCGATGAACCTGTTACACGTCCGCTAGATTAGTTTCTGCAATTTCTCTCTGTTATTATTATTCCAAGATCTAGCGCGTTTGATGCCTTTTGCCAATAAACACACGCGATTCGTACTTTTGCAACCAGATCTACGCGAGAAGAGAGAACGCGTCACGTGTCATGTAAGCCGCAATATTTCCTTTCACAATTAAGATCAGACAATCATCTTGATTTAATTGCCAAAGAATCACCCATCATTGTCATCATTATATCTTTCATCAACTGAGCCAAATCAGAGAGAGAGAGAGAGAGAGAGAGTCACCTGAGAACAGATCCAACGTTACGCAAACCTTCTGATTCCAGATCGCAAGAGGAGTCCGCATACGCTGGCTACCATCTCGCCTACGAAGTCAAAAAGCTCATGTACGCTTCTGTTGTTAACGCTACCTTGTATTGTGACGTGATTATGCGACTGCTTTATCCCACGGCTGTGTAATAATAAACATGCTTCCCCTGCATGTCAAGTGATGTCCGACTGTCGATATAATCTGCGATAGAATGTTTATTTAAGTCTGGAAACGCATCTCTTTTTCACGAGAAAGGATGTGCTAAAACATTACGTGTACTTCTACTTAATATTTAGGTTTTAATCACCATGACGTATTCAAATCTGATATCAGTAGAATTCATAAATTTTGATATATTTAATTTTTTTTATAAAATTAATTTTCAATATTTTTTACGTTTCATCAGATCTATCATGTTTTAAAATATAATTTTAAATTAAGTTATTTCATTATTATTTGTCAGGAGAATTAACTGGTTAATTCAAAATGCGCTTCTTTTCCTGAGGAAACTATCCCATTGTTAATATAAAACATTACACATCTGCCAAACTAGATGTGCATCGTAAGTCAATCTTTTTATTTCTAGTTTCACGAGAAAATAAATTATTATTGACAGCCAAGTATAAATACCACAAGCGGGCAGTATCTTCCGTGATGTTAAATTTTCCGTCCCGCATTATCTTTACGTCTTCGAAGTTGCGCACTACGTTGCAGTTATATACCGCGTAGCACGACTGCAAAAAGTATAGAAGTCCATAAGAGTTTTACGAGGATACTTAATCTCGGAAAACATGCGCCACTGGCATTAACGACACTCGTAAAAATACGTGGGTGTCATACGTGGGAATGCGAGTTATAATGGCCGTTTACGTCTTGTTCGGAATGCGTGAAAAATTTGCATTTAAGGAAAAGTATTACGTTGACCGATATTTCTCATGCTCTAGATTAATCTAGATAATTCGAATTAATCGTGCAGCCGAATTACTTGCAGAAGAGATGCGAAATTGTGACAAAATAGACCTGTGTGAAGTTAGCCCCCCAATGTCGAAAAATCAAAAATTTTCTTTTTACAAACATTTGGGCAAACGATGGGCAAAACATTCGTGGGCAAACGATGAACAAACGTTTGCAAAAAGAAAATTTTTGATATTTTAACATTGGGGGGGGGCAGTGAAGTTGCCCCCCCCCAAAATTGAATTGCTTATAACTTTTGAACTAGAAGGGGGCAAACAAAAATTCTAACGGGGCATTCGTGGGCAAACGATGGGCAAACGTTCTGTAAAAAGAAAAATTTTGACTTTTCAACATTAGGGGGGCCAGTGTGAAGTTGGCCCCCCCAAAATTGAATTGCTTATAACTTTTGAACTAGAAAGAGGTAAACAAAAATTCCAACGGGGCATTCATGGGCAAATGATGGGCAAACGTTTGCAAAAAAATTTTTGATTTTTCGACATTGGGGGGCTAACTTCACACAGGTACAAAATAGATATAAATAGACACGCAATGAAGTTCGGTTCCGTAACATTTTAACAAATCTTATGAAAATTGCGAAATTTACAAAGACGACCTTAAACCTTTATTACTCAAACATTGTATTTAAGCATGAAGTGTACGAGAGCTTAATATCTCGGAAAATTCCTTCTGTATCTTTCTTTCTTTAATACTTGCTGTATTTGCGTAACTTTTTATTTAACTTACACTCGCCCTGAGATATAAGGTAACAACACCAGTAGTGCTAGATAACAGAAAATGATGCGATGCGTACGAAATGCATGTGAAAATATGGCTTTACGGTCTTGATCGATTTCACAAGAGCTTGAAAAGAAATTTCGAGTGTGATTTCTTTCACAATTTTGTACCGACAAGTGTAAGATTATTATCGTTACCGTTACTTTGTCTATAATACCATTGAAAACGATGTATCATGTCTGTAACTTCGTTCATGTAATCGTAATGTGCGGTTTCTTTCAGGCCAACGAGCAGAGCCTCGGGTGGCACGAATGTTAACAACAACGGCGGTCTTCAAGTCGGGATCGCTGACGATCAAGCGAAAGATTTCGATTTCGAGAAGACCGAGATGAAGTACGACTCGACGGGGATGTTCCATTGGAGCCCCTCCCGTAATCTCGAAGACTGCATACTGGATCGTAACCAGGCGGCGATGACAGTTCTTAACGGACATGTTGTCGTCTGCCTGTTCGCCGATCCCGACTCGCCTCTCATCGGACTGAGGAATCTTGTCATGCCATTACGAGCTTCCAATTTTCATTACCACGAGCTTAAACACGTAGTGATAGTTGGATCGGTGGACTACATACGCCGCGAGTGGAAAATGCTGCAGAATCTACCGAAGATATCGGTTCTAAATGTGAGGAGGCTGCTCTTGTTTCGTTGAGTCGCAGCGTTATCCCGCGTGATGACGTAGACTTTTTTCATTATCGTGTAATATATAGGATGTCTCAGATTTACACAGTAGAATGTTTGTTCTTTCTCTGACTCTAAAGGTTTCTTAATGAATTTAAAAGTAAATCTTTTTGAATCGTAATTAAAGAAATTGTAACAATTTTTTCATTTATTATCCCCATTAGATGTTTAAACAATTGAGTCACAAATTAAAAAGATTAGATAAAAATAATTACATATACATTTGTTATGTATTGAAAAATTTCATCTGCAGTTTTTATTTCACTTGACGTTTCGCAGGGTTCACCATTAAGTAGAGCCGATTTACGTGCCGTTAACGTAAATCTGTGCGATATGTGTTGCATCCTGTCGGCTAAAGTGCCTAGCAATGATGACCCCACCCTCGCCGACAAGGAGGCCATCCTCGCATCCCTCAATATCAAGGCCATGACTTTCGATGATACAATCGGCGTGCTTAGCCAAGGTATGATATTATCATTGTTTGAGGGAAATGGAGATCTCGCTTTCCAGTTCAAACAATGCTATTAAATCAAAAGTGCAAATTACAGCAAATAATGAACAAGGTAATTTGACCGCAGTTGGCAGCCCGATCGTCTTGCAGCGACGAGGATCCGTTTATGGAGCAAATGTGCCAATGATCACAGGTAAAGATCCTATCAAATCTATAAAATTACATTTCTATGCATGTGCTAAATATTGTTCTAATAGAAATAAAGACTGCTAAATGCCATCATGATTAATTAAGCGTTTTAATTACAGTATTAAAGAAAAATAGTTTTTTTACAAAAATATTATGTTATTTTATAATATTTCTTGAATAGAATCTTACTTAACGAATATCTTCGTGTTGAGTCGAAGATAGTCGTAGTTATTTCTGCTCATAATTATTTTGTTGCTATTCCAGAGCTTGTGAATGACAGCAACGTGCAGTTCCTTGACCAGGACGACGACGATGACCCGGACACGGAACTCTACCTCACTCAACCGTTCGCCTGCGGTACTGCCTTTGCAGTCAGTGTATTAGATTCTCTTATGTCGACGGTCAGTATCAAAAATGTGTCTTCGGACCGCGTGTAAATGTATTGATGAAAAATATTCTTCGCAAGACTCGTTTACTCGCGTTCATAGTTTATTGGCGTTTTCGTTCCTTGAGGCGTTACAAGCCATGACGAAATCTATAACTTTACGTATTTCTGCAGACATACTTTAATCAAAATGCGCTAACTCTGATTCGGTCACTGATCACCGGTGGAGCTACACCTGAGTTGGAATTGATCTTGGCTGAAGGGGCAGGCTTAAGGGGAGGGTACAGGTAAGATTTTCGAAATACGCGTCGTGTAATATCCAGTTGTTAATCGGGAAAATTTTTGTACGATATTAAATATGATATTTTGTCTGATTCGCAGTACGGCAGATAGCCTGGCTAATAGGGATCGGTGTCGTGTTGGTCAGATCGCGTTGTACGACGGGCCATTGGCTCAATATGGCGAGGGAGGCAAGTACGGTGACCTCTTTGTCGCAGCATTAAAGTCGTACGGAATGCTGTGCATTGGTCTGTACAGGTACAGGTACCGGACTTTTTTCCCTCTCTCGATGGTATTTATTGGATTACCCTACGCACATATATTTCTGTACATTGTACATATTACCGTTCGAAAACAGCGACTATTCCGATTGCTGCCATTATTGTACCGCTGTTTATTACCTCTTACTATTCACGTACTTACTATGACTTATGATTTTTTGCCGCACCTTTTACACTTTGCGTTTTTGCATCATGAAAAAAGAAAGTAATGAAAAGCAACGAGTTGTAAGTTGCCCTCATCCAAAAAATACCTATCATTTTTTACTACTTTTTCTCTCTCTTTTTCTCTCTCTTTTTCTCTCTCTTTCTCTCTCTCTTTCTCTCTCTCTCTCTCTTTCTCTCTCTCTCTTTCTCTCTCTTTCTCTATCTTTACGTCATCTTGTTATTTATTTAGCATTTAGTTGTCCGTCATACGGTCCACATACTTTTAGTTTAGTTTAGCTTAGTTTAATTTAGTTTAGCTTAATTTAGCTCAACTTTGATTAATTTAGTTACACTTGGTGTATATAGTCCAGCTTGTGTTCTTCACCACTATCTCTCTTCTTATTCGCTGACATTTACTCGAATCTTCTAGGTTTCGAGACACTAGCTCGTCGTGCGACGCCTCTTCCAAACGATACGTGATCACAAATCCACCCGACGACTTCACATTATTACCCACAGATCAGGTACCACGTTTTAAAGAATCACATTACATATTTTCAAGATCTATGACAAATTTTATTCGTATAATTTAATAACTGCAAAATCATAGAAATCCAATAATTTATGCTACTAATTGTTAATAATTTAATATTGTGCTAACTGCACATTTTCAACAACGCCAATCTATAACAAACAATGGCTTTACCGATTTGTTATTTTTAATTTGCCAGGTTTTCGTGCTGATGCAGTTCGACCCGGGTCTTGAATACAGGCCGAGCAGAGGTGCCCGAGGCAAGGACGACTCCTCCTGATTGTTGCTGTGTAGCGCCCTCACCGACGGACCATATTCTTACATCTAATCATGCGTTAGAAACCATCGTGCAGTCCGTCGTCCCTACAACTGTCCTGTCTTCGTCGACGAACGCCACTGTCTCATGATATCGCGCATTATTAACGAGTTATCGCGAGTTATCGTTCACAAGGCGGATGCAACCATATCCATTTCCTCGATTGACCGATACATACAGCGACAGTGCATAACAAACGTAACGCTTATTCGCCGATTCGATCACTCCTAAAAAGTTTTACCTCGTTCGCCTCCGCATGGAAATCGTTTTCACCGAGTCGTCGAATATCTCGAGAGTGATGCTCGATCGCCGGAACGAAGACTCGGGAAGAAAAGCCTAATGAACAAATTATTAAAGAGAAGAGAGAAAACGAGGAGAGAAGGATGAAGAGGATATGCGAGAAGAGGAGGACAATGGAAGGGGCAACGGAAAATGGCATGATGCTGTGCGGTCCGAGGGTAGCTACACATCTCTCTTTCTTTATTTCGAGCTAATCACCTTCGCTCGAAGACGACGCTATGACTGAATTAGACATTTCGCAAAGCGTAATACTGTGTTATTAAGCCCCCTACCGATCCTTTGCGGCTGGGAAGGAGGAAGGTGGACGGGGGAAGGGACATATAACATAAAGTTCTAGCACGTGGCTTAGCCTCGACGAGCGCTGTGGAATTGCAGTATCCTGCGCGATGGAACGGAAAAAACAATCTGCCGTCACAGTAACCTCCGGTTTCTTTTTTTTTCCGGCACGTGTTAATGTATATAATACGTAACCCAGAGAACACCGTCGTTCAACGTGCTGTGAGAGGGCGACGAGACGACGGGAGGAGGGGGAGGAGTGCAGCGAACTGGACACGTTCGTCGATGACACCTCATCGAGAAACTCCTCTCATCCCGATCTCGCGTCGGGCTCTCGTGGACGATGCCGGACTACTACGCGCAACCCTTACCTCGTGTGTCTTGTTTTACGACTAATGAAACCGAAAAGAAAAAAAAATATCTCAATCAAGCACTTTCTACAGGCTCTATATATATATGTATATATACGTATACATATATACATATAGATAAAACTACGATAAAATACCCTTTTCCACACAACTTAAGTATAAATCGTCTATATATCGGTATATATACATTATAGGTATATATGCACATATATATATATGTATACACATAGACATTCTCTCTTTTATATATTTTTGTGAAACTCACGTGTGTATATATACGGGCGTACATATATAAAAAAAAGGAAGAAAAATATACATATATGTAAAAGAAATACACGGATACACACCTATACACAAATACTCTATATCTCTCCTGTCATATACAACACATACATATATATACTTTCTTTGTCTTTCATACATTTTCTCTCTTTCTTTCTTTCTTTTGCTGCGCGTACATACGTGTGCGCGCATGCAGCGCGGATCCTTTCGCTCATACATGGAAAGAAACACGCACATGTGATTACACACATTCGAGAACAGGCATGTACATTATGACGTACGCGCAATCACACAGATATAATTTCAACCCACAATTCGACCCACATACATGTACTTACATATACATATACAGACATCTCTCTCTGTCCTTCTCTCTCTCTCTCTCTCTCTCTCT
>NJRL01000045.1:439520-455861 GCA_003063815.1 Aphaenogaster rudis
GTTAAGATGTTGGTCCAAACGGGCAAAGAGTAGGAGTTGTAGGAAAGGATGAGAAGGGAGAAAATGCAAACCCCATTGGGGACGCAGTATAATTCCATTAGTAATAGAAAAAAGAAATTCATTTAAAAAACTGTTCAAGATATTGTCTGGGTGGAAAGAACGCAAATGTCGTGTCACGACTAAGGATGAAAATGAATGATGATGAAAATGAATAAACGCCAATATAGGAGGCGGCAGTGTGGTCTAGTGAAAATCCATACTAAGGTTAACTCACGTTTTCGAAAAACAATAATTTTATCCCTTCAAACTATTCTTTTGTAGTAACACTTGTATTTTCCTTATAGTGGATATTTCAAAGAATATTTTAGTGCTAAACAAAATTCATTTATTTATTTTTAATACGTTATAAACTTGTATAAACCTTATTAGTATTCCCGTAATGCCCCGGGTTCCCCTATCAATGTGTGAATATGATTATAACACACAACATTTATTTACTATTATTACTATAAATAAAATTTAAACAAAAAGATGGATCTCGCGGAAATCAGTTGAAATGATTAGCTTATTTCGTGTAAACAGATTAATTTTGATTGAATCATCGCATGTAAATTAATACAATCTTATTTCATGTTTCACGCTCCAGATATATTTGAACACGCGAGACTATGTAAATAAGAAAATTGTGAAGCCGGTTCTAATGCGTGCCGGAAGTGTCACGCAAATAGGTAATCAAGCTGCCAACGCCGCCGTTGATACATTGGATGGTGCGCTGACGGTTGCGGACAAGTATGTGGATCGTTACTTACCAGGAGATCCTGCTGATAAAGATGGTGAATATGATAATATATTTAACTCACAATCAGATTTTCAAAATTTTACGAAATTCTGCGTCTGTAAATTACGTTTACGTTTTTCAATCACCCTGCGAATTGAACAATACGCCACAATAATAGCAAATATTTTATGTGTGTTTGTGTGTGTGTGTGTGTGCGTGTGTGTTTGTGCGTGTGTCTGAGATATTTACAATAAATGTCAAATGTCAATTTAGAAGTCGACTCTACTGAAACTGTGAGCAAAACATCACGAACGATCAAGCACGGCGCAAGATTCTCGCGAAAATTACAAAAAAGATTGACGCGACGCACATTGGTCGAAGCACGCGCACTCAAAGAGCAAGGAACGGAGTGCATTCACGTCCTCCTATATGTTGTGGAATTGGTAAGGCTCGATATTTAATCAATTTATCATTTATCAGTCATTAACTGCTCACATGCGGTTAAATTATATCAAAATTTTAAAATGTGTATTTAAATATTGTCTATTTTTATTATATAGTGTCACGTCATATTGCGGTAAAATTATTTAACTTTTGATGCATTATATTATACACACGCATTCACTTTTATTTTTTAGCAGTTACTTTAATGGTTCAATATCTGCTATAACTGATTAGAAAGATGTTTGTGCGAAATAGTCGCTGACACAAAGAAATGTTACCATCGTAGCCATGAGACGCTAAATAAATAAGATATCTTTTACTTTATGCCCGAAAAAATAATAACTATAAACATTTATATGATATACTACTTAACATTCTTTCAAGAAAGCAACACTTGCACAATCGTGCAGACACATTTTCCAATGATGCAATCTTCTTGAGATTCGAGGAACATCGTTCTTATACAGAATTATAGAGGGCATATAAACATTTATGCTTTAACGAAGTCAGAACAGATACGATATCCAAACACACTTTACCATTTATATCTTTTAGAATCTTAATCCTTAACCTACGAGGTACAATATATGGAGCATGGTCCATGAGGTCCGGTATATCGTACCGCAATTTATCACCCTCCGCTATTTTGTATTGAGAGTTTTAATTTATATATTTTTTTTTATAGTTCAACAAATATAGTGGAAAAAAACAAATCGCTATCTTAAAAACTGTAGGCGGTATCACATACCACACCCCGTGGGTTAAGGGTTAAAATTTAGAAGTAATTTTATCTAAACGAGGATTTGATAAGAAAGCTTCGATGAGTATAAGTTCGCAGATAAGCGTGTGACCGAAATCACGAGAACGTTCAGTGATCCTCGCATGATAAATATTTGCAAAACAGGTGAAAGAAACTCGAGTGAAATCTCGATACAAATATTTACTACGCGATGATCACTGAACCTTCTCATGATCTCGGTATGGATCGCGTACCTATCCCAGAATTATTTATCGCAACATGGAATTTATGAATATATGTAACGAGCATTAATTTGTCATGTATGCGCAGATAGCCACAGACCCAAAATTAGCGATGCAGAAAGCAAAGGAACTGTGGGCCACGTTGAGCCTACCCGAGCCTGAAAATCAGGCGCGTCCAGATACACTCGAACAGCTTCTCGTACTTTTGACGCGCGAATCCGCACGGCGCATAGTGCATCTAGTGAATGGCACGGCGGCATTGGCGGCTAGAACTCCGCGACGTTTAGGTCATCTACTTGTCCAGCTTTCTCATCAATTACTTGCCGTCGCGGACGCCTCATTGCAGGTTACATCAACTTTACTGATCCGGCTTGAATCGACGTATTTATGTAACTCAATCAATATTAAGAGTGCGATTTTTCGATGCATATAGTAGAAATCATAGAGAGGCACTTTCTCTCAACCGCATATGCTGATCAAATTAAGAAGAATGGTGTCTATTTGATTTAAAATTGTCGCCTTGTATGATTAAGGAACGGGATATAGATAATAAAATATTATTTTTATATAACTTCAACCAGTGCTTATTTAAAAAAATACAGTTTAACGCGGCTAAATAAAAGTTCTTACAATACGTTTATTTTAATAATAGTTTTATACTATTTCATTTTGCAGATGACACCACTTATAGGTAAGAGCAATGCAGCAAAAGAACAAGTGTCTGTCATACGCTCTGGTATTGAAAGGTTGAGTGCGACCACGAATCTATTATTGGTAAGCATGTTGTCATACTGTAATTACTTGAAATATTATTTTAAAAAAAGAAAAGAAACTTATAAAAATACTTATATTGTTATATAAATCCAAATTTCATTTTTACTACCTTATATTAAAATCAATATCGAAGAATCTTTTTAAATTATATAAATATTTTCTCATATTTCATTGCAACATATATAATAATAAATTGTTGGCTGTCCTTGCAGGAAAAATTCGCTGCATTCTTGGCTGGTCGCCCCAGCCCTCAAAAAGCACCACGCATGCGAAACCGCGAGCAGAATCACAACAACCACATGTCGGTGACTTCCAATCCTCCAATAAATGGTATCGAGTAACGAACGAGTCCCGTCTGAAAATTGCTACGTGCAGGTTTCTTTCCCCTTCCGATATGGTTTTCAGTTACAAAGTCAAAGACACGAGGATAGAAATTGCGCCGAGTCGCCGCTCATTGATTAACATAACATTTCATCGACCATGATTACATCATTATTTTTTATGATTTTGTATCCGTCATACAATATGTAATAAAACAACAGAATATATTTTATCACTGGCACAGTGTACCCGTGCCATGAACCCATTTTGTGCTTTTCAAATTAGTCATTAGTGAAAACTATTGCTCCTACGATAATTAAATGTAAGTGAAGAAATAAAGGGCCGTGTTAATGTGACATCTCGCGAATTTGAACTTATTTCTTTCCCTTACATTTACTATTTAAAGCGTTTAAAATAACGATAATATATGTATTTGATAAATAACAATTTAATTTTAAATGGTTGTTAGATTTTAGTAATGACGATATTTTTTAGAATTTAGTTCATATTTTATAATTTTTATTTGTCATTGTAAGTACTGTTTATTTCTCAGTTTTGTGTAATCACCTTCGAAGAAAGTATATAAACAAAATAAAAAGTATATTGCACATAAATATATGTATATTAAAGAAAGTATTATATGTACATATAATAAAATATTATATGTTGGAAGTACATATTAAAGGAAGTATGAATTATTGAACTCGCATTATAAACCAGATAAATCGATTTCCTATTACGCAGCGTTTAAAATGTTAATTCATGGACTTTGGTACTTAGATGAAAAGATCGCAAGACGTTACACACTAACATCCCGTCAACACTACACTCTCTTCAGATTTCTTTCAATAGTGAAAGTGGAGAAATCCTTAGGTAGTTATACAGAATTTTTAAATCTATCTTCCTGTATTCCTCAAGCAAGCTGCAATGCACATTTTTGACACATATCAATATATGAAATGCCAATTGTTTTTCCATTAAATATTGATATTGAAAATAATATAATAATATATACTAATTTAAAAAAATAATATTTATATTATTACATATTTGGAATATTACCGATAATTCTTATTCGGATAACTTTAATTAATAATTTTGTACCAATATTAACAGAATGTTAATGCATAATTACGTATTCTTATATATTCTTTTATAATAATATGCAAAATATGTACATGTAATGTTATAAGCATAATAATAATGCAATTTGTATTTAAATACAATATAATAATTTTTCCATTATAATATATTGCGAAGACTTTTATATACATTTTTAAATATAAAATTTTTTATATAAACATTTAGCTACAATGTATTAAGATTTTTTTTAGTATAAAGTATGTTATAAGACCTTAGAAAGTGCCTTATATACTGTTAATAATACATTTTTAATAATATTTATATAAATAATTTTATACATTTATAATACGCAAATGTATTAATAATACCCAAGTTACATATTGGACTATGATCACAACGCAGAAATTACGAAATTCTCGAAAGAACGATTCAAACGATTGAGGTCAGATGAGCGAGACGTATCACATATATATTTGATGTTCACGCAGTACTTCATGCACCGCGTGATAAAGCTTATCTATAAATCGCTCTGACTAGGTGAAATAGTATTTATATATGTGTACGTTCGTGTCTGTGAACTCTGGAATTTAATCAAGTAAATTTAAAAACAACTTCAAATCGTTTCTTATTATGAAATCATTATGATACTATGTAGTGTAACCTTGAACTGGCTATCCAGATAAATTTTGTTCATAGTTCAATATCAAAGTTCATAATTTTTAGTTGTTACGTCTGATTATTTTACTACTATTAAATTGTTATAATAAATTTAAGGAGATTGGAGCATAACAAATTATTATCAATTATTTATTATCTATGCAAATTCAAAAACTTCTTTTATAATAATCATTTATTATTATTATTATGAAACTGAAAAAAAAGAGAAATGTCTTTAAAATAATATACAAATTCTCGTTTCCTAAATTTTCGTTATCTAGTCATTTCCGATTATAACATGTCATGCATAAATGAATTAGTAATGTTGATCAGATAATTATTTAACAAAAATATTTTTAAAAAATATATAATTACTATATTAATTAACAATAATAAAATTTCTCATATCGCATAATTTATAGCATTGTATTAATAATGAAGAAGATTATAACTCTTTAAGTAAGTAATTAATTTCAAAGATTTGCGATTTCAAAATAATCTTTTAAATAAGAGGATTTTTGGGCCAAATATTTTTTGCGGAACCCGGATGTGTATGGATTCTTCCGATAATTTTTAAGTCATCTCTGTCTGCCTATGCGACAATCACACACCAACGATGATAACACAGGCTAAATTATCTATCTGACGAAGTGGACTTCGTACTGAGGAGACATAAGTGATTATGGAAAAGGACAGTGAGGAACCTCGTCCCCTTTCCATCTCACAGCACTGTGCTAGAAATGTTGTATGTTGTATGAGAAATACCTTTCTGGAGAAAATACCTACCTGCATAGCATGGGAAAGCAGCAAGGGATAATTATAACGTCTTCCATTAAAACTGTTATTTCGCAGAAAGTGCATCAACATATTTTACGTATTGTTTAATAGTTTGTGGTTTACATATAAATTATAATCATAATACATTTTTTCCATGATTATATTTTAGAAAGAAGTATCTTACTTTGATTAATTTAAATTAACTAATAAAAATTTTGTATACTAATGTATCTAAGAAAGAAAAGCAAAACATTTATATATTCTCGCTTTTGATAGCTCATGCATTATTCTATGGGATTGACCTTCGCATGCGTTACGCATTCTACTTCTTTTAAAAAGAACGATGTATTATTTAGCCACGGTCGGTTGATGTAATTACGTGAAATGCACTTGAAAGTTGGCGTTGAAAGTGAATGTTGTACGTATAACAAATAATTAAAAGATTTTTATTTAGAAGCCCAGAAGGAATTCTACACGTTAGAAAGACATTTCTATTATTTTTTATTAAAAATATTGCATCTACGTTATAACATTTCAATAATGTCGAGAAAAATAATAAAAATGGAGTTTGTATAATAAAAAAATAATTTTATAATTCAAATAAAATAAAAACTACGTGTTTATATACATGCATGTACACGTCATTTCCTATTCTTTAAATTAAAAACAGTATCGCTCATGGGATGAGCGGCAGGTAGCCTAAAGATCTGACCGTGAGGATGTTTCGTATCTGGTGACCATAACAGATGTCGTACTTCGTTCAGTCCATAGTATTGGCTTATTCAAACTGGCTTTACTGCGCAGGCGATTCTCGACGTTATAAGTGTTCTACGTGCGTGACCGGAGTCAGTATTCGTATTCGTGCCGAGGTATCAGTCGCGTTCGAGAGTCACGCCGGCGAAGAACTACCTGCTGATCGACAAAGTAGTTAATTCGAGATCGTAAGTACTATTTCACGGAAAAATAGTGACGTTTAATTTCTAAACGATAGATCAGAACTCTATTTTACAGTGAATTGTTAGATTTATGAAAATTTTAAATTGAAAATTGCGATAGTGGTTCTGTCGCAATATTTTACTATCATTACATGTACTCGCACATTATTGAGTATTCCTATGTAACATTAATATAAACATTATATAGCACACCTCACATGAAGTTAAATTATCATTAAATTTTTCAAATTAATTATTTGTTCAATTTAGAGCCTCGAAGTTTATTCGATCGAAAATTTAATCACATTTCATTTCTTATAGATTTTTAATTTTTATCGCGACAGATAGCGCATTAAAATCGTTTAAGTAATGTTACGATTATTTGACGGCAAATAAAAATAATTTAATAATTCGACAATTTATATAATCATCGTGAATATGGCTAGCTTCTATCGCCTCTCAAGGACGTTACCGAATACGAGAATATTATGTTCCCAGTATTTGAAGATATTGATATTTACATCTTTATTTATCGTCGTGAAAGACGATTTCCGGAATTTCTTTTTCAGTGTTTTCGCAGAGTGCCTTGACAAATCGATCATTTAAAATTTTATTTAATATTATATAAAGTGCAAAAAAAGAATAGATGCGAATAGAAAACGTTTTTGTTGAGAAGTTTTAGAAAGTTTTATATAAAGACTCATTATTTATTTATCACTAAATACGCCGTAAGAATAATTATCTTCAATAATCTAAATATCCATTTTGTTCTTTTATCCATGCCTCCTTATACATGTTTAATGTATTTTTAATAAAATACGTTTTCTTCGAAATTTCTTTAATAAGTTCATAAATTATCTCTGTAAAAATGTATTTTTATTTAAACAGATATTTTATACATACACGTGATAAACTTATACGGAAGCATGGCGACGGAGGTGACGCAACTTCCCCATCTAAAGGTCGTCAATCGCGTAATGGAATTACCCATCGTTGAGTTGGCGCTCGTCAAATCCGCGGAGACATATTCCAAGGTGAAGGGTTCAAATCTGTTGATGTATTGGGCACTTACTACCGCCGAGTCATCCCTAAGCACCGCGACGAGACAAGCAATGCCCATCGCTGTGCCTATCGCGAGAAGACTTGAGAGTCCTATAAATTTCGTCGATAACACGTTATGCTTTGGTCTCGATAAAATTGAAGAAAAAATGCCGCTGGTGAAGGAGAAACCCGCACAGGTTTGTGACAGATCTCTTTCCATTGTATAATTATATTTAATTAATGTTAGTTTATCGCGCAAAACGTATTTGCATTCATATTTTTTAAAAATAAATTAGAAGTTAGAATTGAAAAAGTAAGTATATTAATATATTGGATATACTTCTTTAGATTTTAGAGAAGGCGAGATCAAGAATTTTGCATGTAAACGATTTGATTCTCGTACAAGCGACGAATTTGCGAGACATCAGCTGGAATACAGCCAATCAAATACTCGATACACGCTATGGCAGTGTGGCCGTGAGAGGTATAGATAACACGGCCGGTGTCGTTGATAAGCTCATTGACAGATATTTCCCCGCGACAGAAGAAGAAGAAGAACCGATAGGTAAAGCATATATTTTTAATTTCTTATTAAAACCATTAAAATTTATTTATTTATTTATCTAGATTACTGAGAATAATATATACATTACAAAAAATATATATAAATTAACTAAGTTCTTTATTTTTTATAACATTAGAATATTTTAAGCAAAAGTAACACTGAAGCGTGATGAAAGTAGACAGTGTTACGAGTCAACGAGAAAGTTAGTGAAAGTAGCTAACATGACAATAAGAGTTTATACCGTCATAATTATAGTAGCCATGAAATTATCGTAACCACTCTAAAAATTACTGTTTTCTTCTATCATTATTAAAATATAATTTTAATTTCTTTTTGGATATTTAAAATGTTTTTTGCTTTAATACAGATTTTATGTGAGCGTGATTAAAACTTCTTCCAATTCAATAAAATATTTATCGCATTGATAAAGTTTAATAAGTAATTAATATAATAAATAATTAATCACATATAGTTTTTATTTACATTCTTTACACAATATATATATATATATATATATATATATATCTACTTTATTAATAAAATAAAATTTGGATTGAATAATCGTACAGAGATTTATCGCTAAATATGTAAAAATAACATGATTATTTAATTTATTTAATTTATTTTATTTAATTTATTTAATTTATTCTTTTTTAATGTACTTTCTCTCTCTTCATTTTTTACTTCTAAATATATTATCTTTAAATATATACATTTTATTACAGATATAAACACAATTGAGGAAGATAAACTGCTACATACTTTACAAACAGTCGGCCACCTGTCCAATAAAGCTGCTCGACGTGTGTACCTAAACATAATAAACCAGTTAAGCACCATCAAGAAGGACGGTTTATTAACTGCTTATGTCAGCAGTTTAGTCGAGTTCCTTCGACTCACGAAATATCTTCATACTGTCAACGAAAAACCACACGTTAATGGCGAAATAAAGAAAGAATCACAGGACGAAAAGGGAAAGAGCGAGTAAAAGCACTGCTCTCATTCTATTTTTCTCGAAATTTCTTCACGTACGATTATTTAAACTATCGAAATGAATATCATTTGTATTTATCACTGGAAATAACCGTTTATATTTATTTTTAATAATTATGCACATATAATTGTTACCTGTGTCTTTACGAATATCATCAAGAATCGAATTACCGCGGTCACACATGCTAATTTCTCGCAGCTGTAAAAGCAATCGACATGCGAAAATATCTTGCGTTAATGGATCGTGAATACATGAACATTCCTTTATGTTACTAGCTAAATCTAAAATACAAAAGAATATTATTGTAAGAATATAATTGTAGATATAAAATTGTGTATAAATAAGTTTTATATTTATATATTTTGTATAATCCATGAGTGAAAATATATCTAATGAAAGGTACGAATGCAATAAACTTCAGAGGTTCTTACCATGTATATTAGCTATAAAATAAAATGAACTTGAAATAATGGCCTGTAAACAACATAATTGTTATAATTTGATATATATATTAAAAAATATATGTCTATTTTTTATATAATTCAATTATATGCGTAAATTTCAATGAAATACTCGGAAAATGTGAGGTTTCAAATAATTATCAGATGTTAGTATCATATATAAATGTACTTTTATACTTTATACATTTTTATATTTATATATTAATATATGGTATATGCATATGTTATACATATATAATAGAAGTGCTTCGTTCGAAGATTTGGAGCATGTACTGAGATTTTTCAAACTATGTAATTTTCTTTTATTGCGTAAGAAAGTTTCACATATAACTATTGACACAATAAGGATATTTTTCCCTTTTTACCAAATATTGATATGCATTTTGTATACTGAATAAATATGTAACTAATATATAATAAATATAACACTGCAATGAAAATGTATATTTTGAACGTGTAATTTTTTTTTTTAATAGGCTGATCTAATTAATGTGTGGCTAAAAATGCAATGATTTATTATTACTATTAAAATTATACAATTTCATAACAAGACACTTTATTATTAAAACTTAAAGAAATTTAAGCTTGGAAATTCAATTCAAATGAATTCAATATTTAATATTATAAATAATAATAAATAATAATAAAGAATAAATAATATTCGACATTTAATTTTATAGAAAATACTTTATTTTTTATCATTTTCCTTAGTACTGCGGTATTTATTGAAGACATAATAACCTAAGTCAATTTATATCTGGAAATTACCTAAAACAACATGAATGAGCAATAGAACTTATTGAAATAATTGTCTATGTATTCGTCATAGTGCGATTATTCCTTATTAACAAAAAATTACAATTCTTCACATTTCTCGGTCATGTATTATCGTGTACATGGGCGTCCGGAGGGGGGGGCAAGAGGGGGCGTTTGCCCCCCCCCCGGAATCAGCAAAAAATTAAGAAATTGCTCTCCCTTTGAAAGGAAAGACAAAGTTGTGCTAACCTTGCCGATCTTTGCCCTAATTCATAGAATTATAATTTCAAAAGGTGTATAAATTTCAAATTATAAGTATTCTAATTCTGGAAGTAATATTTTGAATCATGCCCCCCCTGGAAAAAATCCTGCGGACGCCCTTGATCGTGTACGATAAAATTTCTTGAGCTAATGAAGCTAATTAACAATGAAGCGACAGGGCTGGGGTGAGCATGACAATAATACAAATATCTCGAAGAGCGATATTAAAAAGTTGCGTCAGATTCATTAAACGGCGTCATCGTTACTTCCAATTATCACTCTTCGTAGGGTCAACTTCGTGGACTATTCATTCGGTTTCCACGTGTATTTATAGTAGAAGATGAGTGTGTGACCGCCACGTCACGGAAACGTCTCTTTCTTCACTGCGCAGAAGCATAAATGGACCATAGACGTATACGTATTACGTGGAACCCAAGCGTAGAGTTGCGTCAGACAAATTATCATATGATGAAACTGAACAAATATATAATGTAATAATGTGTAATTTAAATTGCAATAAGTATTTTAAATATAAGAGATAAAAATAACTTTCCTTAAACAAGTTTCTTTATTCAAAAAAGCATTGTTTAAAACTTAGACATTACTTAAGAAATTGCTTTCGTTACTTTATTACTAGAAATGTCAAATAATTAAGAGAGAAGTGACTAATAATTAAAAGAAGATATATATAAAAAAATAAAATAATTTTTCAGATTATGTTTGAATCAAGAGATGCACATAATATAAGTTGCAGAAATTTCGATTGCTTCCCTAAGGTTTTTATAATAAAATCGAGTGGTTTCATTCTACTAGTAATAAAATAATAAAATAATATTTATGTCTCACTGTTTCGATTTCTCATAATTAGAATAAAAATTTGTAAATGAAACGAGTGTAAAATAATTTATATTTCTACTTTCCTTTAAAGGGGGACATCTGACGTTACTGTTCTGGTCTCCCCACTTGATGACGTTCCCCCGATACTTACCGGTTTTCACACAGATATAACGACAGTCTTACCCGGCGTCTCGTGTAAATCGGTCATACAGAGCTAGCTATCAAGAAATTCTCCTCAGCAAGTCATCTACAAACGTAAGTATATCATAAAATAAAATAAAACACTAGAATATCAATTTTGAAATTTATTTAATGTAAAATAATATATTCGCTGAAACAATCCAAATAAGCATTTGTAAAGTAATTCAAATGGCAAGAGAATGTAATGAATACTATATTATGTTTTTATTTTTTATTTTAATATTTCTTTGTTACATATCTTTTAATACGATCGCTACGGTGAATAAACTAGCATTTTACATTAATTAATTTAATTTAATAAATACCAGTATTATAATTGTAATTGTATTAACAAATGATTTTTCTTATATTTTACATACTTATTAAACAATTAATGTGATTACATATACACTACCGGTCAAAAGTATTTTACCACCTATATATTACGTAATCTTATGTTAAAATCTACATAAACATTAGTTCCCTTTATTTGTATTTCATTTTATATAACAGAGACATTGTAGTAATGTTCGATTTTACTGGTAAAAGCTCTTAAATATTGAATATGTAGAGACTGATCACAGAAACGTGAAATATTTAAATCGTTCACTATTTGTTAATGGCGTTAGTGACTTTCAGTTTTGCACACGAAGTATGTATGTAAACAGCAACATTACATACCAACTATATATATTTTAGACTTCTGCATCATTATTTGATACTCGATATTCGTTAGTAATCCACGGTTTTCGAGACATACCACATGTCAAGCTAATTCTGTTTAGTGCGTATTATAGTTAAAAATATGACGAAGAAACGTGAAATTACTAATGAAGAACGTGCTGTGATAGTGGCATTACGTCAGGAAGGATATTCGATACGAGCAATAGCTCATTGGTGGTAAAATACTTTTGACCGGTAGTGTATATTACATACGATAATTAATACTCTGTAGTAATAATTATTCGTGTAATATTGAGTGTAATATTGAGTTGATTTGTACTCTGGAACGTTATCGTAGGTTCTGTTTCGAGTAACCGATGTATGTTATAACTTGACCCATAGCTAAGGTGAATATTTCACAACAAACATCAATAACCTTCCTGAACGGAAGAGAAAGTTTGTGTTATGGATTGTCTTCGTATATACATAGAATTAGCACTGGTTGTCGCGATGTATTACAGAAGAACTGTGTTATAATGATTAAATATTTAAAATAATTTGAAATAATGAATTGCATAATATGGAAATAATTCTTTAAATAGAATTACATATCGTATTAATAATTCTAAATATACAATATATTAAAAGTTGCAGAATTTTATTCAACAATGGATAGAATACATTATAAGACAGAAATATAAAAGGTAGAAACGCGCATTTAAACAAGATTTTAATTTAATTTATTAAGAGATAGTTTAATAAAAAAATTATTAAGATACATTAATTGATTAGATTAAATTAATGAGATTAAAATATTACAAGAAAAGTATAACAAAATCTCTTCTGTAGAAAGAGACATTTTAAGAAAATAAAAAAAGATGCAAAATACAATGAGAGCATTATTTCTCCAAACGTTTTGAATGCGTCTCATACAACAGCAACGCAATAATAACGCGGAATTACAATTTACTATTTTCTCGTCTGTTCCAGCGGATGAGTCATGTATTTCGCGCATAATCTCATGATCAGTTGAGTACATTAATTCGCACAATGAAAATCTAAATATTTGATTTTGTTTTACATTTTACATTACTCGGCACTGTTTCGCACATGCACGTAGATAAATGTGTGAGACACCAAACTGAGTGTGAGAAAATTCACCAAATTCACAGTATCATATATGTATATGAGTACATGTATCGCAATGATTTTAAGCCAGCAGCACACGGAGCGTTTTTTCCTGCTGGATTTCTTGCGATCTAGTAAATTACTAGAAATCCTGCGTGCTGAGTGGTGCAATTATAGTAATTAGATCGCAAGCAATCAAGCAGGAAAAAACGCTCTGTGTGTCGCTGGCTATTTATATTCACCGGTATTTTCTTTTGTCTTCCTCTTTTGTTTTTTTTTTAATTCGCCGATCGCACATATGTAGTTGCATTAGGAAAAAGATGGAGAAGACTTATTCATTGAAATATATATAGACGACGGTATCAAAGTACACGTCTGGCTTGAATTAGATAGCGAGATAAATAACGAGTGTGATACCGGCTGCCGAAGGTACAAAGATCTCTGCAAGAAATACTTGCTCACCGTTTATCTTTGGAATATTTGAGTGCACATTTAACGTGACGCACATAATTACACATAGTTACACAGCCACTTACGTAAAACTGAAAAAAAAATGTAGTGCAAAAAACTCAACATTTTACCATAATTTAAATCCGCACATACTATTAATGTCATTTCGCAGGATATTTTATCTTTTATTCACATTTTTGTATCAATGTATCCGTCAGAAAAATAGCATAAATCAGATCTTGAAATTTAAATTATAAATTTAAAGTGGTACAAAGTACAAAGTCTTTAAAGCTATTCGCATATCAGATGTGAGTATATTTCAACACAATATATTCTATCGACAAAAAATTTTTAATTTGATATATGCCATTTTTGAAAGTGATATGAATGCCAATCTTAAATTTCATTTGAATTGTGCAGAAAGAATGGCGGACGCAAATAAATCAACGCCAAACTCCGGAGCGGGTGTTCCTCGTCTCGAGGTGCTAGATCGAGTGAAAAATATTCCGGTAGTCCATTCGGCGATTGAGAAGACGGGATCTACATATTCTTACGTTAAGGATTCTCATCATTTGATAAATTGGGCGTTGAGTCAAGCCGAAGCAGGGCTAAATTACGCTACCGCAACGGCTGTGCCGCTTGCTGTACCCTTGGCCAAGAAATTCGAAGGACAGATCAGTGCCGTCGACCAGAAGCTATGCGAAGGATTGAACATAGTCGAACAAAAAGTTCCAATTGTGAAGAAACCACCTCAGCAGGTAACGCTAAAGGAAACCTGCCCTCTTTCAATGCTTGAATAGTGGAGTAGCTACGCAAAACCTGAGTCCGTTTAAATCTCCAGAAAAATTTTTTCTTTTCGATATTTATTTGAAAATAAATTTTCCTGAGTAAAATTTGAGTTTATTATGTTTTTAAACTTTCTTTTTTGTAAATGTTAATAGAATAAAAACAAACATAAGATAAAAATAAATAAATAGATAGTGAAGATAAATGACTTGTATGAAATAATCTGACTCATGTACCATTTGTTCAATTAATCGTGAAATTGATGAAAAGAAATAAATGGCTTTCTGGAATTTGCAGATATACGACGCCGCCAAAGCGGTTATGAGCAGCTCCCTGCAACCAACCATCGAGAAACTTCATACGGCAAAGGAATCAGCCACGCAACAGGCATCTACGCTGAAAGAGATCAGTATAACTAAAGCGAACGAGCTCCTAAATACGCCATACGGTAACATGGCTGTACAAGGCGTTGACAACACCAGCGTGCTCGTCAATCGTTTATTGGATCATTATTTCCCGGCGGTGGAAGGAGAACAGAATAGGCCAAGTACGTTCTTGGAAATTTCATGAACTTTCGCATTATATTGATTATCCAATCGGCACCGTTTTAATAATGATGACGTTATTATAGATCCCATCTCCGCGGATGAGAACAAAGTGCTTCATGCGGTGCAAACGATTGGCCAGCTGTCAACGAAAACCGCAAATCGCGTTTACCATTCGGTTGCCGCACAGTTGAGGACAATAAAGAAGGAGGACGTAGCGACATACATATCCAGCGTAGTATCCATTCTTCATCTTACGCAATTCTTGAACAGTGGACAGAAACAGGATGATCAGGAGACAAACAGCCCGACGGAAAACAAGGACGAGGAGAAAAAATAAACCGAAAATTTGAAGACGCTTCATTCGTTCAATGCGTTCATACGTGTTCAATTCGCCGCATAATTTAATTAATTTGTTTACGCACTAACAAGAAAGAAAATATTTAAAAAAACGTAAAATATGAAAACTAAAACGTATAAAAAATTTTTACTTGTAGAAAAGTAGAATATATTGTACACACATATATTTTTGAGAAAACTTTTTTAATACTTTTTTTAACGAAAGCATTCTGTGAAAAATGTAAAATACGTCAGTATATCAAAGAAGAAACGTTTATAATCCGAGCAATGTTTCGAAATTTGTAATTTGTTGGTCTTTCTCGGATGCATTTCTATACATTTATATTCTATATAATACGTAAATCACATAAATCATGATTTTATGGCCAATAATAAATTATATAATTTTAATAATATTTTTTACAAAACAATGTAATTAACAAGACCGCGAAGTGTATCAAACATTTTAAAATCGAGAAAGGCCGAAATACGGTCATAGCAGATCTTTGTGCTCATTAATATTTTATGTGTGATTTTTCTAGTTCTTTTAAACTACGCGCCGTTACTTTCGGACTTGAAACGCAG
>NJRL01000045.1:455974-496753 GCA_003063815.1 Aphaenogaster rudis
AAAACTGTAAAGAAATTTGTTGCGAAAAATATTACCTCAGCCAGGATAGTTTAAAAGAACTAGAAAAATCACACATAAAATATTAATGAGCACTAAGATCTGCTATGACAGTATTTCGGCCTTTCTCGATTTTAAAATATTTTCTACACATATGACAAATTTATATCATTAATTTATACAAGAATTGTTAAATTTTATTCACTTATACAGTTACGAGATAGAAACGAAACTCTCCATCGATGTATCATTATTAAAATCACATTAGTTGATACATAACATATAAATGTATTTTGAGCAAAAGCATATCATATTGAAGAACTATTGCGAATGTGATAAATAAATGTGAATATATATTTTATAAAGCATTATGTAGATGCATTCTAAAATATAATTTTGGAGAAAATATCTCGTATATTATTATTTATCCTGATTGATTTAAAAAGTAAAAATTGAATTTCAAAATTGATTTTTAAAAATGGAATACAGAAATGAACGAAATGCGATTATTTCCTGGTAATTATTTCATTCAGTATAACAAAAAGTAAGTATTACTTCTTATATTTATCTCTACTATATTATAAGATCACTTCCCATATCTCTTTTTATTTTTTATTTTTTTTACTTCACAAAGATGACAAAACTGAAATATCTCTTTTTTCTAATAAGAAAAACATTAAATAAAAGACCAAAATTAGAATAATAACTTTTGATTTAAGCCCAATGTTTAGAGAGAGATAAATTAATTGGATTCAATAGTGTTCAAATAGTGTATAAATGATTAAATGTTTAAAACAAGATTTTAATAACCTACAAAATTTAATAAAATTTTTATAAAATTTAATAAAGTTTAAGAAAATTTAGAAAAGGAAATTTTCAGGGTTGTGCCTCTACGCGTAAATTATAATAGTCTACGTCCATGCGTAGACAACGTAAACTATGTGTGAGATGTCATCTATGTAGACAATGGGTAATCTATGGCTGTCGTGCGAAATTTCGTTTATATTTCAAGATTTATAGACTTGAAATTTGTTTGGATTAATTATAACAGCTCGTTACAATGCCACAAAGAGTGAATAATGGATTTGAAAATGAGTTTTTATACTTTCCTTAATTTAATCCTTAGAATCTTGATAAGTTTATAAACGTTTCCTAAAGAAGAGAGAGTTAAGTTAGAATCCACATTCCACATAATTCTCTGGTTACGTTTTTAACTTCATAGTTAAATCTACTAATTTGTTATAATAAATAAAAATTTTATGCAATTTTATAAGTATTACATTTATAATTAATACTCACAGATATGTGTATGTGTGGTAATTGTTATAGTCTACATAGTTTACATTGTCTACATGGAAAAAAAACCATGTAAACATTACGTAGACTACACGTAAACAATCCGTGTAGACGTAATCTTGAAATCTACGGCACAACCCTGGAAATTTTTATTCAAAAGTTTATTTCGATCAATATTTTATAGACCGCCTCAGTCTTCACGTTACCGACGCATGATGGCTTCGAAGTGAAACCACTATTGAGAAACTTGACAGTAGCGGCGTAATCTCGTGGCAAACAGCCGTATTTTCGCTCAATACCGGGTGATGAAAAATAACTGCAAATGGAGCAATCTCGCCAGTGCGTAAAAATGTATAAATAATTGTACTTGTGATCGCCCGTCACTCGTCAGAGTAAACAAATTTTGTAGTGAAATGAGTCAGGGATCAAGGTACAACAGCTGTGATGCTCGAAGAGAGGGATAGCGAGACACGAGAATAAAAGAAAGATGAGCGTAAGAGAGAGGGAAGAACACAAAGCCATAGGGCAGCTGAAGGGAAGTTGGCGTCCAGACGATCGCGTGGAGTAAGTGTCAAACGATCGGTTTCGCTTTATCGTATCACGTCAGTCGGAGCACCTGTCAATTCACGGCCCTGGCATTGATCTTGAGACGTACGTACATTTCTATATAACTACTCGCACGTTTCCATCGATCGGAGGCGCGAACAACGTAGTAAGCCGCGCGCATTCCTACCGCGCTCGCTAATGCTTTGTGCTCCAATCACGTCGTCATATTAGCTCTCGCTCAGTGTGTTTAAACGTACTTTTTTCTTCTCCTTCGCGAACGCCGTCTATGTCCTGTTTGAATTGCAATTCATGTATAAGCAGAATGCGCTAATGAGTCTGAGTTTATTATTGAGTCGTGATGTCCTAGTGTAATAATGACATTTATGATGCAATGTCGATAGTAAGGAACGTTTTATTGAGTGTTAAGTATTGGAATAAAGGACAATTGCTTCTACGTTCGTAAACTATTTATTCTTTTTTCATTTGTATTCTCCGTAAACAATTTATGTAAACAATTTATACTTTAATAATGTTTATAATGTTCTTGTGACTTTCTCGTATATCTTTTGGAGTAAAGAGTTTGTTGAAAAATATTTAATTTAATTTATAACCTCTTCCGCACAATGGTCTTGCTTATTAAAATTATTTTTAAACCAAAAACTTTACTTTTTAATTAGAATTACTTAATATCTCTTTGTTACAGATTGTGCAGTCACAGAAACTAAGAGGTTATTTTTTATCCATGAGAAGAAGATTTCGGTTTAATCAGAGCCATGGATACGGAATTTACGGATCAGTTTTATCGAATTCAAGCTGTCGACCGTGCACGTAAAATACCCAGCGTGAATTACTTGTGGGATAAGTCCACAGAAGTATATGAACGTGTAAAAGGCACAAACACGTTTGTAAATTGGGCCTTTGATACCGTTGAGAGTGTGGTGAATACGATGATAGAGAAGTCCCTGCCAGTCGCTCGATTGATGGAGAAACCAATTTATACGCTGGATAAAACGTTGTGTCAAGGTATCGATTTCGTCGAAGTAAACCTGCCAATAATTAAAGAAGAACCCAAACAGGTGAATATATATATATATATTTCTATCCAATATAGATTTCTAATTATTTGATTTCAAGTTTATATTGAAATGTATTTATCTTCTATATTCTTCCTTTTTCAGATATTAAATCGTACCAAATCTATGGTATCCGAACGTCTCCGTCCTGCAGTTAAAACTTTTACTGATTTAAAGCAGGAAACCAAGCAGAGAGTAAGGGTTATGACTTTACTTACATATTACAAAGTTCATTATTTACGTATCTACAGCTGGCAACAAGCTGACAAGGTCATGTCAACTGAAACTGGTATCAATATTTTAAAGACTGTTGACAATACTACTGATTTTGCTGAAGTCATGTTGGACAAGTATCTACCTCCACCGGAAGAGGAAACTCATACTGATACAGGTAATGTACATTCCATTTGTATTTAATTTAACAGATTTTAAAATACGTTATCTAGTAACTCTTCTCATTTATAATTAAACATATAAGAAAAATGTAGTATTAAAGAAAAAATTATTACGTATACAAAATGTATAATAACTGAAAAAGGTATGATATTTCTAAAACGCCTTGTGTGTATGTAACTCATGCCAATCGCAATCGATTTTACATAATATACGTAAAATTATGCAATAAAATTATCATAGTTACTTAAGCAGAAAATATTCTTTCTCTAATAAATCTAATTTAAATTTATAGAACGATTATGTAGCGAACACGTTAAGCTACACCATACGATGGAAAGACTGAGCGAATTCAGTACTCGAGCATACAGACGTATTTACTACACGTTAATGGAGAGATTGCAGCATATGTATAAGATAGAAATACTTATTTTAGTATTACACGCGCTTGTGGTCATCCAGGCGATCAAGTTCTTGGAATCGGTAGTGAGTTTTATTTTTAAATTATTCAGCGACTGCCTCTTTTCGTCTTAGAGACACGCTCTAGTCCGTTTTAATCGCGTATGCAATACCACTTAAGAGATCAGACTATTTTTATCACTTTTACACAAAAATTATGCTCGACATGAGTATATTTTACTTGCAAACTGCGAATTTTACTTAATACGGACGTCGTGAAACGTGTGACCATTCGCGGAATAATTTCACGGTCCAAAATGGATTAAAAAGAAGTTGTGCTCTCAGCCATGATATACGGTAACGTTTCTCATGATATTTCGCATTTGCACATTTCCGACCTTTTAAATAATCTTCCAACTGCCGTTTGTTAAGAGAAGTAATCCAATTATTTTTAAGAATAAAGTAAATCTCCAAATATAAACTGATTTTATAGAGATAATCCTTTTTTAAATATACAGGATGTTCCAACGCACTTTCTTTTAATCATAGATATTTAAAAATCTAAACTAATTTCCAAATCTAACTAAAACTTAAATAATTCCGATTCAACCTTGAAGAACTGAGAAGTTATAAATGTTTAAAAATTAAAAGATTTTGTTAGTAATTATATTAAGCAAATAAATAAAAGAATTATAGAATGTTAAATTACTTAATAAAATAGCATTATAATTTAAACTGTATTATCGGAATATTTAATATTGAAAGTGAAATAATTGTGATTGTATTATGTAATATCCTGTATATTTAGAATCGTTTTCATTTTATCAAGTTTTAAATATGCAAAATAGTCTAAAAATAAAGAGAACAAATCTCTATTCAAGCATTTATCTTTATATATACTTAATCAATATGTGTTACACACACTCAGATTTTTAATCTAGTTAACAATGTTTGTATATGTTAGTATATTGGATTGTTAGACTGTATATTTGCGAGGACGAATCATCAAAGCAATTATCGTTGTTCTTAGTTTGAGAATTAGCACGATATTTTTCGGAAAGATTTGTCCATGCTTTCAGATAGCTGCGCTTTTCATACCCTGTTATTATGTGACAGGCATACGTACTCGAAAGGCGTGGTATTCGCACATGACATGAACGCTTAATAATATCTTATTTCTATTCTTTTTTTTTGTTATTTAGATTTGTATGTAAAACTTGTTTTTTTACGCAAATGAGCTATTTAATAAAATGTGATGTTACCCTTGAACAAAATCGATCCCAAATAGATAATAGCATTTTATGTATAGTTAATCTAGATGTTAATGCAATAAAATATGTGTCTAGAAATAATTACGAATGTTAAAACTAGTTGAAAATCGAGATTTTAACTGTAACGACTGTGATGAAAAAAAATGACTCTAATTTATTCTCATTTTATATCGTATTGTGTTATTCTTGGATAAGAAGAATGTGAATAAATTGAGCAGTATAAAATAAGATTTTGCACACATGATATAATACTATAAAAAATTATACAACAAATATATATAATATACATAAATATATATGAAGCGTTACATTGAAGAGGAAGATGGTCTGTAATTAGAGTGCAAAAATTCGTGAAACTTCAAAATGAAAAAAGGTTTTGTACATATATCTATATATGTTCTCAGATGTTTATTTTGTAAATGTCTGTATATTGTTTTGAATTAAACAATTATCTCTCTCTCTCTCTCTCGCGTGATAACGCCGATAGTAAAAAAAATAGAAGAGATTCTGTTTAGTTTAATGAATGATATACGCACAAATAATCGCCTCAGCTTGGAAAGGCTTGTCGATAGAGCTTCACAAACTTCCGCACTCTACTCACAACAAAGCGATAAGTGACTTATAAAGCGGGCAGACTGCACATGTTTGTACTCACATTAATAATACGCGAATCTGTAATTGTTTTTATCTCCTGTACTTACCAATGCATTTGAATAAATGATTGCATATAAAAATGTACATTAAAGACACTATACTGTTATCGAGACACACTCATTTACCTTGTGATCGCGCTTATTGCGTATTAATCCTGTTTCCGATGATACATGGCATTTAACGGCGCCATGCGATCAATGTTAAGGCGAAATGGACGTAAACAGAGTCGATGTAAAAATCCGACCGCGGCCGCTTTTTTTTTAAATAAGCCATTTCTCAGAGAATCGGACTCCGCGAGATAAGGGGCTGCCGAGGCACCGAGCGTTGAAGAAACGAGAGTATATTTTTCTGATGTCAGTGTCGGAGCATTTATCACGTCCCGTCCCGCGATCCGCGGAAAACCGGGATGAAGCGATACGATGGCATCGTATACGCGCGGAACATTCGGCAGAATCTTACAGCGAGAGAAGATACGCGCGTATGAAGTATAATACGATAGCGGGGTTTTCGCCGTCTTCATCATGGTTTCTTCATAGCTGTTTCACATTTAATTTCGTTGCAAGCCTCGGAAGAATATGATCAAGTCGAGATTAGCAGCTGCCACGAGCATTTTTCATCAAATGAAAGATATTACTTCATATCTCGGCAGAAAAGCAGTGGAAGCCATAAAGAATATTTTAAATTATATATGTCTGTTTTATATTTAATCGAAATTAATATACTTTCCAGTTTTTTCTCTATCTCTTGTTTTTCTTTCTACGTTATATAACAATAGACTCTCAAGTATTACAATAATCAAGCTATCTCTACTAAGCGATTGTTGAGTCATTATTTGCGGACAGATAATCGATTCCAAAACGAAATATTCATATATTCGAAGGTTTTCTTGTCAATACTAACTTGCTAAAAATACAAATATTTTCTATTCTTCTCACAGATAGCATTTATCTAACATTCATATAAAATATATCTGACAGGTATTTATGCCAGATGCATCTGCTTGCTCGTCACTTACTCATTTAAGTTCATTCTTTATTACGTCGTGTAAAACGCGGTACTGGCGTGTCCGTGGTTTAGGCATATGTAACGGACAATATAACGTCACATTAATCATCGGAAGTCAACGCGCGTTTCTCTATGCCTCTTAAAACGTCATTCTTCCTACCGGCCTCATCATAGCGTGTGCATTTGCGAACGGACGGACGTCTTTTCATTAACGTGCTCGCAGATAATCCTGACGTACTACTGCTTGGATGCATGCGATGCGCGCTGCAACTTTCTCGAGGAATGCGGTTTGATGGGTGTAGCGCTGCGAAAAGAGAAAGAAATGACCATTTAATGTTGAAGCCGCGATGCTTACGTACGCGTTACACTGAGTTGTAATGTATGCGAAGGTTACTTCAAGAAATTGGAAATAGGGTCTTAAACCATAAAACAGAGGCTCTCAAATTTTTTGATCCAGCTTGTTTAATATTTTTAAAAATCATTAATCGTTTTAAATTATTCAATTATTCAAATTTATTACAGAATTAAAATAAACACAGATATAAAAATTTCATTTCCTTTATTCTTAATTAAAGATGTTGTTTCAATGAAGTAATAACTGAACATTAAATGCATATAAAATTGAAACGCGACTATAAAGACGGACCTAAAACTTAAATGTTTCTTAATGTTTTATTTTATGTTATCTTTAAGGCAAATACATATTGTTTCCTGCGTAAAGATAAAGATAAGACAATAGTAAAATTAATAGATTATTTTCTAAAATGATATTATTGGAGCACTAAGATCCGCTATGACCGTCATTGGCCTATCTCTCGATTTAAATTGTTTATACATATATGCGGTCTTATCCTAATTATTATAAATATTTTAATGTATAAATTAGTATTATTAACTGTTTAAAAATTAATAAAAAAACAAATTTTACTATTATTTTCATCATTATTTGATATTAATATAACTAAATTAATATATATATACAATATACATGAAATTTTAATTATTATAAAACTAACAAAGAGTAACTGTAAATGTGTGTGTACAAATGCAACACAAAAAGTGTTATAATTAAGAAATAAATGGGGAAATTATTTTGGGAAAAATATCTATTTTAATATAACGTGTTATTCTCTCTCAAAATATTAGTTTCTAAATAAAGGAATATTTTATTAGATTTTAAGATTAAACAATTGCAGACTGTTTAAGACTTTTTCTTAGACCGTTCTTTTGCTTTTCAATATTTCCGATAGTTTTAAAATTATTGATTTTGAAGCCCTTTTGTTCACGCGAGATCTTCTGAATGCGCGCGACTGTGCTCCATGTAGCCATAAATTCTTAGACCTTCATAAAGTTTGAAGACTTTCAAGATGTGTTGAGACTTTAGCGCCATCGATACTTTAGAAGTTTCAAAGTGTGTTACTGTTAAGAATTTCTTTTTTAATTCTTCCTTAGAGACTAAGATCCGCAAGACTTCAAACAATTCTACAAAACTCTTTAGATATCTTCGATATATGTGTAAAGCGAAAAGAATTCTTTGATATACTGCTAATAAATATTAATATAATCTTGATCATTTAATTTATTATTTAAGCTAATAGCATAATCAATTTCAACAATAAAATTAATGTAACACGATTTCAATGTTAACGTTTTAAAAACGTCGATTTACATTCTGAAATAGAGATGAGAAATATTCGAATATTTTTTCTCTGCCTTGGCGCGCTTTAAGATATATGATGTCGCAAAGTAAATGCAGAGAAGCACAAAACAATCCAATTATTCATCGCAGACGCTCGGCGTACGTGGTCCACGGTTCAATGAACGACATCGACACTGAAAAAACATCGGGAACAAGTAGCGGTTCTCGCGTGTGAGTAAATCATCAGTATATGCCGCACAGAGATATGCGTGGGTTGCGAACACACGTGTTCGCGAATTTTCGCTGGTCGCGTCGCGGCCTCGTAAACAGCTTCTTGCCGAGGTACGCGCGTACCCGGTGGCTGCGGGCCGTTTTAGAAACTATAATGGATTATGGAAGGCGGTCTCTGGCCCGGCTGGTGGTTGGTTATACAGGCGGCAAGGAGGGCTTCCGTACCCGCTGAAAGATCTATGGCGGGGCGGTAGATAAGCTATGCTTCATAAGCAGAGATGTTATCTTCATAAAAGCCGCAGGTCGATGCCTTCTTCCGCCGTATACCCCGGTAGTCGGGGTCGTATCGCGCTCTATGTACGGCGTGTGCATCACGAAATGTACTATGTTGCGTACGTATACAGCTATTTATACCCCGATATAAGGATACGCGTGCATGCCGGATAAACAGTACGCTGATGGATCTTCTTAAGCGACTTGAAATTGATTTTTGTACGAAAGATATTTATCGTGTGTGGATCACGTCTTGCGCATGTATATTTGTTTGCGTCGAAGATATCAATTTAAAAACATGTCGCTCGGAAAGATTTCACGTGGTACGCATTGAACAATTTTTAGAGCGTATCTCGTATATCAGATGAAGAAATAAGTCACTCTCTTCGCGCGATCGTAGTCACTTCACTTCGTCTAACAAAGTGGAGGGTAAGGTAGCTAATCTTCCACGGATTCCTCCAGTTCGCCATGCAATTCTTTCCCCATTGCCGCAACTGCGCTGGCGCCTGCGGCTGTGTCATTTATCGCACGTGCCGCGCGATAAAGTAAAAAAAGTTTTTGCAATTTCCAACCTGTGGCGTCCTTTATCCGACCGTCGACCTTACCGTAAGCACGTAACGCGGATATTTCATCGAGCTCTTACTCCGACAGCCTCCTTTTTGCGCCGTAGCGCGACCGACGACCGCTCAAAAAGCCCCGGGTACAGTTCTTGGACAGGGTCCAACGGCCGGACGGAGAAATTGGTTTCAACGCGTAACGCGAAACCGCAAAGCTCGCGGTAAATAGTCGCATTTAAAGAAAAAGCCAGGCGACGATAAACGAACGACACAGTGCAACGGCGGGGCGGGATTGCCGGCTTCCACAAACTGTCCTTTTAGATGCCGGCCCGCTTGGAAGCGCCAGTGAAATTTTAATAGATGAGAATTTTTTGCATCGCCGGAACTTTTAATGAACCGCAAGCCTGCCGACGCTGCTTCCGGAAAGTAAGAATGCCTATATATATCTTCAGGAGACATCGACAATCCGTGGGAACGTGCGCAAAGTACTTCTTCGTGATTACGCATATTCCAACTCCTGACGTTCTGGTGTCCTGACTGGTCTGCCTTGTTCAGTTTTAGTTGCACACTGTTGCACATATTAATTTTTTTTCACGTTAATAATTTAGAAACTTTTATATGTAACTGGGAAAGAAATGGAATACTTTTTACTTTTAGATATTTCTAGTTTGCAAATATTATGCAACATTTTCTTTTGCTTTTCTACAGCATTGACTCATGTATATGTTTTGATGCAAAGAATATTTTTCCCACATCCGCATTTTTACACGTGAATACATATTATAAAATTGTAATATATTGCATGACAGAGAGTTATTGTCGGCAATTATATACTCCATATTTTGCCTACCATATTTTTCCATCTCTCCATATGCTCAAAGACGCCGGTTGTGTAGTGCCATACTTATGAATATGCTATTTTCCAGCGCATACTATGTTTATTCCCGAGTGATCAATACTGGATGCAACGGCCGAGTCACTCGGAGTTAGAATCGATATCCTATCGTGCTTTTACCGCAGATCCGGTAATACCTCCGACGCGTTTTTCGCAAATGCAGTAATGCGAATTCGATAACGTCGAAGAAAACCGGCACGGGTTACATATGTCTGAGTGAGTCGTGCTTTTGCATTGTAATACTATCAATCATTTCGTTGGAGAACCACTTTAAATGTTTAAATTATAAAAATGCAAGCACGCTTTAATAACAAAACTATGTGAAAATTACAAAGTTATATCAACGTCGCATCTTAAATAACTAGTAACTTAATAACATTTTAATAATTTTAATAACATAAATTAATTTTCCTTGAAATGCATGTGCGTGACGAAAAAAAGAGTGAAGAAACATTGTCCAATTAGAATGGAGCTAAATTCAATTTAAAGATTAAATGCAATTACAGTTTCCACTAATAAATATCACACGTTTTGTTGTTTACGCAGGCAGATTTAATTTTGGTTTTGCTTTGATGTAAAAAAATCTAATTTGCTTACTTCTGCCGCACTTTACATAGCTTCCACGTTAGCAATTAATGTAATTACGTTTCCTGTTCTGTTGCACATATGTGTTAATTACTAGCAATTAATACGAATCGTAATATTTCTCGATTCTATCGAATGATTGGAAAGTGATTTAGCGTGGTACGAAATTTCAAACGTTATAAACATTGACAAATAATTAATTACGCAAACAATCAGTGCATTAGTCTACAAATATGTAACGTTCAATCTGGTATATGTTTCTCTGAAATACAAAAACATGAGCTAAGGTGAGAATCTATTTGTCCGCGATTCACCCGCTTCCTCGCTTTTTTTGAAGGAGGTAGTTTAATCCCGCTGTGAATGTGTAATTAAAATTTGCGCAGGCTTGCGGTTATTACGTGGGGAATCCGCCGACACGTAAAATCATGCAAAATGTCCAGCGTAAAAGCTTCGCCGTCAGCTCGTCTCCGAACAGCACACAGTTAAATGCACTGGAAGAGAAATAGCAGCTGTTCCAATTTGAATTCGGGAGGAATACGAGCGCGTCCGGGATCTGCTGGGAGACAAACGTCGTTGAAGTTTACGATAACAAAAAGAAAGGAAAACTGCACTCGTAGAAATATGCAGAATGCATCAATAATTAAAAACTTTGCTTGGTGGCTTGTTTGTCGTACGAAAAATGCATTTCGTAACAAATATATGGAATATGCATGTGTAGGTATAGTTGTCATTATATTAATTCCTAGCTATGCATCATTAATGCCAAAATAAGCCTGATTCTTCTATTTATAGTAGCTTCCAATTAATTCTACGTTTCGCGCATTATTAAACGAGTCTAAACGAGTGAAAGTACTTTTTTAATCTTCTGCGAAAGCACTTCCCGTCTTTTATATCTCGTTTCTGCGTTCTGAACGACGCTACGCGTACTTTCACCGCGACAAATTGTGAGGATCGATAGACGTCTCTCAACCCTCTGCATGCACCCTCCGCTCCCCTACATCCCTTCTACTATTTAATATTTATTTATTCAAATATTCGTCGTGGCCCGTTTCCACGTGTGCGCAACGTCGACGTCGACGGCGATACTCTGTGCCGTGACATTCGCCGCGTCGACGGAATTTTACATTTTTTTCCATGGACTTGGGCTTATGGTCACGTCGACGCTTTCCACCCGTTTCATTTCGCGATTAATGCGCGACGCAACATGTTCGCGAGGCGCAAAAATGTAAAACCCCCGTAGCAATCGTCGGTTTTAAGATCGTTGCATCTTCTCCCCACCGCCGCTTCTCTCATCCCTTTATTTCAATATCTTATTTAAAATGTTGTCCTCTGTTTACTTAGAATTTGCCATTTCTCTTTAAACTTCGTAATTATGTTTAACTTCGTATATCAGGAGTGCAAAAAGAGTTTACTGGCCGAGAAAACCAGGCAAACGTCAGAAAGTTTTCGAACTCTATTCGTTTCTAGCAACTCATCCCTTAATACTCTTAACAGTCGGGAATTGATTTACAACTTGGCTCTCTGTATCTAAGGAAATAAAATTCCGACATTATGGGATTAATAGTTTCCGGGGGTGTTGCATTGAGCGGGGGCCGCATGATGCTTTTCGCGTCCAACTTCGTAACTTCGTGCGACGTTATTAGGGCTGCTATCACTTAGTCGGGGGCGCGAACTTCCGCGCGTAAAAACTCACGATCGACGACTCGCGTAAAGTCGCGACGGCGAAACCGACAAGGGAAGAGAAACTTTCTTGCCGCTTCTCCTATTCGGAAGCGTTTCCATGGGTGCGGTATCGCGTCATCGTCGTTATCGGAAACCTTTAACGGGCCTTCAGGTCTGTTAGAAGTGACGCCTGTATTAATTTGTTCCCATGATCGCGGCGGAGAGCTTTTACGAAAAGGAAAAAAAAACCGGAAGGGATGGGTGGAAGCTATTGCGGAGTTGGCGGAAGAAGCTCGAACGATGGCCGTGAGCATTTCCGCAGACAATTTATTTGGCCGGTCGGAACGATCAAACTTTTTCCTCGGGACCATGTGAAAAATAACACCGCCGAAAGCGTCCTGCTGGAACAACGGGACTATGTCCGGCATCCGCTCGACACCGCGCGGTGCGGCGCGACCGACGACCTACGAGGAGGAATAAAAGGCAACCGTAAGCTTGGAAAACTAAAGCTCCCCTTGACGACTTTCGTGGCTTTCGTCGTTTTACCCTCCAGTCATCCCAACTCGAACTACAAACTTCGGCGGATATCAAAGGCACGTACAGCTTCGGTTATGTCTCGACCTTCATCCCTTTCAGCACCGAACGAGATTTTACTCCGATTGATTTTACTCCGGTCTGCATTACAATAGAAAAGCTCCTGAACAAAATCGGTTTGGTCTCGTTAATATTTCATTCTTAAACAATGTCAGTGCAATAATATTGACGCAATTGTATATTATTTATAATTTTTAATTAAATAATTTATAATGTTATTTATATATATCATTTTTTATTTAAATAATAATGTTTTATCGCCAGTAAATAATTAACTTATTAATCTCTTTGTTCGACCTAACTGGCCCATTTATTGTAGAAACAAATGCAATTGGTCAATTCCAATGGAGTGACCGGCCGGTTGGGTTAACTGGAGATTGTGGAACTGGACCTTATTGGCTACACAGCATTTAAATTTTATATTAATTTCTGTAAAATACTTTTTTATTTTTTGACACACAAACATGTAAGTAGTTTTTCCTTTCTCTTTTATTATTTTTTTCCCCCTTTTTATTCATTTATCTTCTCACATTGAGTTACTTCAGCTTTTAGGAATAATGATTTATTGGTACATCTCATGACACGAAAAATGTTTGCACGTTGGTCATATAATTTTACTCAGTAAGACGTATGTATTAATTTTGATTTTCTCTTACTTTATTGTTGTAAGTCTCACTTTATTATCAGCCTGTGATTTACAGATTTACACTTGAAAAGGACCCAAAGCGAGGGTCGAAACATTGTGCTAAGAATTTATTTCTACAATAAATGGGCCAGTTAGGTCGAACAAAGAGATTAATTTTTTATTTAATTACTTTTATTATATCTACTTAAACAAACTGAACTGAATGTCTTTTAATAAAATTATATTGTTTTATTCTTTAAATTGATTATTTGTTTTTTTGTTGAAATTTCTCTTTTTGGGAGAAAGGAATGTTCAATATGGTTTACAATAATAGCATTAATTATAATAGCACTTTCAAAATTGATTATTTGAAAAACTATATAATATTCTCATTCACATCTGTTTGGAACATTTTACTTTGATAAGCAGGTGTGAAAAAACTTGCTCCACTTTATTTATGTAACCGAATTGTATGCTTTAAGAGTAATTTTTCAAGAGATACAATTCCGTTCACGGTCAGCTCGCGTTCACAATACGCGGGTACGATTACAACATCGTGGTTCCTAACGACTCAACACGCCGCAATAACGGACTGTAATTTTATTTACGCGGATCGCGCGGGGGGGGGGGCGCCAGCTTTATTTATTGACGTGAAACTCAAGTACGCGCGCCGCATTCTCGCCCGTCACTTCCAATCTCGGGATCCGCGGCCGGCATTAAAATTTCATCCGCGGCGCGAGAGAGCAATTACGCGGGGAAAAGTTAAAAAGTAATGTTACAGCGAGACCAGAAGTCCCCGCAAGAATGGCGCGTAAACTTCTTAATCGTATTACCCGAGGAAATACGCATCCGGCTACATTATTTAAGACAGCACGGTTGATTGCGCGAGCCAGCATCTCGCCAGGATTGGATACCACCTCCTCCTGGTGCTCTTACAATTCCGCCGATGCAAAACTGTTATTGCCGAGCGGAAAACTCTCGCGCGATTTGACTGAATTACCTCCGATGGCACTTGACGTAAAAAAGGACGATAAATTTTCCATTCTCTCAAAATTACCCTTTTCTATCCGCTAAAACCGCAATAGCGCTGTGGGAGGTTTAAGCGAATCATCGGTCTTAAGATGATCCATCAAGGGCGAACCGTATAAATTCGATTTTACGCGCAACGTCGCGGTTGCGCGAGCGAACATTTCCTCTGATTGTCGAACTACCAAGTTTCATGCGAAGCACGATATATAGTTCCTGTATATATCTTGGCGATGTACTTCGTGATGGAGGCTCTTTGACGCACGCGGTCGTTAAGCACGTAGCGAGCCGAGGTACGTTCGGCGAGGAACAACGATCCGATGAAATATTCTCGCGGCGCGGCGTCTCGTTACCGCGTTGCTTCATCCTCCCGCTGTTTCCACGCTATTCTTGATTCTTATATACCGGTGCTTCGCGCACCAGTCTGCATTACGAAATTAAGTCCGAAGAGCCCGGGAGGCGGCAAAGGCATTCGACGATTTCCACTTTCTCGCCATTAGCCGGTGTACCTGGCCGATCGATAGGGAACAGAGCGGATCTCGTCGTTTTCTATTTTTGCCAGGAGTCCAATCACTTGGCAGTGCACGATTGGTACTTACTTAATGACCCGATGGATCTTCTCCAATATTTTCGCGAAATTAGAAATTGTACGCGCGCAGAAAATTAAAGACGGAATAATGTTTATTGTCGAAAACCAGCTTTTTATAAATAGACATGAATTTTCAGATATATCGAATTTTCTGGATTGTTGTATTAAAACGATATATTATTACGTTACATTACAATTACACTACAATTAAATAAAATATTGTTACAATTATAATATGTGAATAAGGATATGAATAACAAACAGTGTTATAAATTGCAATTTTGTTAAATTAATTGAAGTTTTATAAGCCTTATTTCTCTCCGTTTTCACTCTATAGATTATCTCGAAGGATTTTGAAATTATAAGTATAAATTAATAAGTAGTAATTCATAAAATATTAAAAGTTAGTATAGCTTACTAGCGGCATTATGTATAACGTTATTACATAATTTGCATTACGCGCTTCATAAAACAGAATCTAGTGTTGCTTTTATTATGTACCGTCGTTGATATCAAAGCCTGTGAAGAAGAAATGCGCATTAACATTTACGATCCTGCGTAACAAATTACATTTCTTCATTCAGGTATCTACGATGAGAAAAGTTACGACGCGCAATAAAACGTAACCAGTTTATATTATGATTTACATAGATTGCGTTAAAGCCATTAGCACCGCGAAAGAGTTCAGACGATATATCTCATGAGCATTTATTCGCGGCGTTTGTGAAGCAGCCGCAAAGAAAATTTAACGCCTCGAAGCATGCGTCGGCATTACGCAATTGCTTTGTACCGAATACCGGTGGTTTGTTAAAGATGAAAGTAGAATTTAGGTAAACCGGTGTCTTAAAGTGGATTAAACAAATAAACGTTTCTATCGCTTGGTAATCTCCGCATACAAAAGCGCATTTCATCTTTTATAATTATTTGCCGCGGGGTATAAAAGTTTTAATCTCTCTTGATTATTACACCGGCTCACCGTCTCCATCTCCGTTTTTATTAGTACTTAATCTCGGAAGAATAGTCGTGTCTGTAACGCGCGTCCACTGAAACACGGATTCCTACTTTCTTGCCACACTCCGATACATATATATCCGCGACAAAAGACACAAAATGTATCCGTTAATTTACTCTCACGACACATCTCTTCACGTGTGTTAAAATTGTATAAAGAATGGCAATGCGAGTACGTGCTTGTGCGCTAAATTATTCCTTTGAGAGTTGATAAACATGTGTGAGAAGTACACTATGCAATAGAATATAACTACAATTAATATTACGGCGTTTCTAGAAATAGTCATTACACGGAAAAAACAATAAGGTTGCCACAACTACAATAATAATAACATTTGGTACAGCCACGTCCTGTGGTTGTCACATTCACATTGTTTTGTGTAGTGCATCTATATATGTTTGTCTCAACATTCACTATATTTGTCTCAACATTCACTATGTTTGCTGTACCAAATGCATATAGTTGCCTTCACATCAATGTGAATGTGACAACCACAGGACGTGGCTGTACCAAATGTTACTATTATTGTGGTTGTGGCAACCTTATCGTTTTTTCCGTGTAGCAATTAATGAAATTCTTAAGGAAATATATATACATTACGCATCTCGTCCACATTTATTCTTGGCGATTGGGGAGCAACCAAGTGGAACAAGACGATGATTGTATCAGCCGCGCTTATAGTCCACATGGCTATAATGATTCCCTGTGTGCTTTGGATCTATGGCGGCCACAAAAACCATCCTTCTCGTGGCAAACATCGTTCATCATTTTCAATAACGCTTTCCTCCTTGCTTTACCTCGCGTCTAGCGCGTTGACGCGACGAATACCTTGAAAAATCCGTCGCTAGTTAGTTTCGGATCGATACGCGATTAATCATAATCTATCAATTTGGGAACCGTCTGCCAATTTACTAGACTCGGACCGCGCCTTAATATTTACTATCTACGACTAGAACACGGACGATTCGGCTGATAACACGAAATATATTCATGTTCGCGCTCTATCTTTCTCGAATATAATTGACTTATCTTTATCAGCTTTAATAGTTTTTTTACTTTAATATTAAATAGAAGATTTTATTTGTTTGTAATATCACTTTACGTACTTTACCGCGGAGCAATCCAAGATTACATAATTTAGTGAAGACGCAAGGATACCTTGAATATAAAAAATGCGATATCATGCATCGCAATGTGCGGTCGATATGTCTGTACGTTGAAATAACAATGACCGTCTCGGATAAACAAGATCTCGCTTTCCGCCAAATGTCTACTTACGTTCAACGCATAGCGATGATGCATCGTCGCAACGGGAGGAAAACCGATATACACGCCGCGCGTAAGAAGTCGCACGCGAGCGGCATAAATCATACGACGAAAACAAAATCTAAATGCCACCGTTCTATTCCCTCAAGTCATGCGCGGCGTTCTTTCTTCTTTTGGATCGTCGGTTACCATGCGCCCCGTAAAGCGGAAGCGAAGCGGAAGCTCCACGGTCCCCTGGTGTTGAAGAGCGCCGGAAGTCGCCGGCTACTGCGAGAACGCGATTTAGGTCCCACAAAATGCTCCTTAGAGTTCAAAGCCCGTTCCAATTAACCCGCCACGTTGTACGTGATATTAGTTGGATGTTGACAGTGGCACCGATAGGATCTCTCGACAGCCTGTACCTTTCGCACTCGCTTATTATTCATTAAACTTTAAACTGCAGCTAAGCAAGCTTCGTCAAGCAAGTCGCACTCTATTCGATGCACCGCGAATTTCCCGACACGAATAACACGCGGATTTTCTGAGGCAGTTTGTTTACGCTCACGAGTAACGAAGAGAAACGCAGTTCGCGTAGAGCCACCATGCGAACGAATTTCGTATTTATTAATTCGCAGTGTCTAAAAATATTGCTGGTTTTTAATCCGTGATGTAAAAAATGTCAAACTTAAAACTGTTATTGCTTTTTTATTTATTTGAACATTTGCATGCTTCAAATTTAATAAATGGGAGACAGGTATCGCAGCAAAACGTAATGCTCTAAAGGATTAATGTAGCTGTGAACATTGGTAAAAGATAGAACGAGATAAATTTTGTTATAGGGGTTATATGCTTTTATTAATTCCTATGAGCAATTTGCCAATTTTGAAATTATCAGCGGCGTTATTTTATGGAGTAGGGCAACATGCGGAAAAGTACGGGGAACAGACGTTTGCGGCGGATTTCGCGAATGGTGCACAACTAGCTGCCTCTTTTCGTCGGTCTCGCTTCCTGTCTCACTTATTCTGCTCCTATTTCCCAACGCTCTTTCTGTCTCTTTTTCGTGGATATCGCTGGCGCGCGAATGCGCACACCAGCGAATCGTCCTATCTTCCTCTTTCTTCTTCGTGCCTTGGTCTCTATTGTGTCGCCGTGCGCATCCGCTTCTGAAATTTTCATTCCGACCACTGCCGAACAGTCGTTTCACCACGCCGCTGGAGGACCGGTCAATATCGCTTCGAGCGTTATCCACCGGCGTTTTGCAATATTGAGCCTGCGTGTCGTTTCTCGCTCGCGTATGGCAGCCCGTGAATGGATTAACGCTGCCACTGACGGTGATGGGTTTGAGTTCGTACGGATTGAGCGAACTTAAAGCGCGACTGCTGGATATCTCGTTCCGAAAAATTGCAGGACACATTTAATCGCGCAACGTGTTAGCATGCAACACTGACAATTTCTATTTTTATCAAGCATTTGCGCATCAACAGCATGAATAAACTAAGACTAAATTTTAGCGAGATTCGGCTGGCTGTCTATCTTGCCTTAAGTCAACACGTTCATAATTATAAGTTTACAGTAATTAATCCTTAATGACTGGTACACAGACTGTAGTAATAGTTACAAGTACACATTCGCGAAGTAATTTATGTTTCTGAGGCTTTTCTGTTTTGCGAAGGAAAACTCTGGTTGCTGGTTGCTAACTAAAAAAACACGCAACCACGAATGGATTAACGTCACGCTTTAATTGACAGTCCATTATGTAGCCCGAAGTTTTAATTAACTGGAAATTTTGCTGAAACTCGTTGTTTGGACAGAAAGTCGCAAAGTAACTGTAGTTAACGCATAATTAACCAATAAAAGCAATATTTACAAATTAGTTGTACACTTTAATTTATGCAAATTGCAAACCATGATAAATTCAATTTATATTACTTTATTCTAATTCTATTTAATTAATTGATGAGTGAAAAAAGAGATAAAGTCGAGGAATTATTATTCCAATATTTTTTTCTAAAATTAGCCGTATTCTTTCTAGACGGTGAATATCAATAAACCAATGAACGACATGTATACATTTCACGTAATTGCATAATACCTTCCACTAATTGACCAGCATTGATTAATATTGTACACATATTTTGTATCGTATATATAAATAATTTATATCAAGACATATTCCCCTATTAGACACGAGAGCGAAGTTTTAATATCGTGCGCATAAAACTCTTTGTGAAAACCAGCTGCTCTAGGACTTTAAAGATTAACGTGGATAAATAAATAAAATCATGAAACGTTGATAAAATTATAGATAAAAGTTACTTTGATTCGCCACGATAATGTCACAAATTGAGTATCGTAGTGCACGCTATTACTTAATAAAAGCAGCATATATAAAGCGGTGCAGAGTTCCTTCGCGTTTCTCTTATGCAGCGCCGTTTCCATTACCCATTCTTGGACACACTTTATATTCTCGATTCATCCCGCGTAGTTTGTGCTGGGTCGGACACCGGCGTGTTCCCGCGACTTATCCACCATAGAAATCGCTCTCTCAATTGTCAGCGACAACTTCAAAATTGCGAAGAACTTCCTGCGTCCGCAGGAAATTCGAAAGTTGGCTGGTGCGGCGAGCTCGTCGGGTACTAAGGGCGACGGGTACACGTATCAAGGTAAACACCGATTGGAAAGTTAGTTGCGGTCCAAATGGAGTCTCGTCTGTAAAAGTTACCGGCCGACAAACAAATCCTTCTCCGTGGTAGCGATAACGGCGAAGCAGGGGAATTGGTCGCACTGTTTCAAAGTGGGTCAATCCGGAGTAAAAGACGCGGTCAGCGTCAATTTCGACATCCCTGGTTCCGGCTGATAAAATGGTGAAAGCATATAGAAGAGCATATTCTATACATATAGAAGATCAAAGATTTTTTTAATTTTCTAATGATTAACAAGCTTGAAAGAATTGTAGATGTCGATAGAATTGTTTATGGAGAAAACAGGATAAAAATTATTAGAAAATAGATTAGTTGCGTTATATATAGACTAGAGTGGTCGTTAAAAAATAGATATTTGTTTCCGCCCCCTAAAATGGTAGTAATTGACGAAAAAATAAGATCTGTGCAACCCTAAGGCTGTCAAGTCACGGGAAAGAGTGCCTCTCGAAGAAAGAAGTCTTAGAATTCGCGTTTTTCCATTTAATTTTTGCTGTATAAATTAGACTCTGATTTACATCAATTTGTTATCTTAATAAATTTTCCTATTCGATGAACACATCAATGCACAAACCAAGGTCCAATTATATCTCTATAAAAATATACTCCGGATAATTGACAAAAAATTCAATGTAATCGTTTTTTCTGTAGCATTACACAGAGAAAATTTTTAAATCGCTGATACAGATATAATTGGACCTTGCTTTGCATTGATGTGTTCACCGAATAGGAAAATTTATTAAGATAACAATTGATGTAAATCAGGATTTAATTTATAGAGCAAAAATTAAATGGAAGAACGTGAATTCTAAGACTTCTTTCTTCGAGAGGCACCCTTTCCCGTGACTTGACAGTCTTAGGGTTGTATAGATCTTATTTTTTTCATTAATTACAACCATTTTAGGGGGCGGCAACAAAAATTATATTTTTTAACGACCACCCTAATATAGACATATGTATAACATTGAGATAAATAGATATTTATAATCCATCCGGTATATACCGGATGGAAGTAATCATCAGTCATGTTATATAAAATAAAACAAAAATAGCTTTATAATCTAAATTTGAAGATAATTAAAAATTTTTTTACTTGTTATGTTTATGCTTCAAATTGAACGTTATGTCCACACATTCCGTTCTTTACTTCAATTAATGACATTGGCGCTGAGATACGCTTTCATCTGAAAACTCGATGAAAAGTTTATACGCAGTATTATATATACAACGTATTTCAAAATTAGTTCACTGAATACGTGCGGTGTACAACTCACCGCGTAAATTAGATTTACTCCCATCAACGTCCGTACTACCATTCCCAATATATCGTACGTAATTCCATCACTTTCCACTTTACACCGGTAACTTCCGTGCATTAGCGCGTTACTTGTGCTCCAAATTGGGACACCGTGGCTTGCGTTCTAGGCGGAGAACGCTGGCGCGTGCCTTGCGCGATCCTGGAGAACACGTCGGATGATTGCAACGTTATTGGAGCCTATCCAATATCCGTCTCATTATCGTCGTCCTCATCGTCGTAATCTTCGATACCACGTTCGATCCTGTTTCCCCTATCTACCGCGACCTCGTTCCACCCTTTCGCAAATATTCGCCACCCCCTTTAACGCCACGGAGACGTCGCGACGCGATGCGTCTCCTCGCGAACAGCGAGCGCCGCGTTTATCCGAGCTTAAGCGATGACGTTCTCGGATGTTCAAGTTAAAAGTACTGCCGCGCGTGAATATATGAAGAGCCACAGCTGACGTATAAAAATCCTGGAGATTACGTTCCTTTACGTACACGGGTTGACGTTAAAACGTGCGCCGGTACTCGCCACGCCACGTCCCTTTCTTCCGTGCTGCATATATGTCTGGGACTTGAGCCTTTATGCTGGCGCAAAACAAACCAACATCGCGCTTCTCGCAGGCGCTACGAACTAAACGTCGATAGAAAAGGATGCAAGTCACTCAATTCGACGTTACTTATTTATCTTAAATTACAATGAAAAATAATTCAGCATATTTTATATTTAAACACAAGAGAAATTAATAGAGGTACATGAATGGACCGCAAATCGACTGACTATATATAATTTCTCAACATTCAAAAATAAAGACAAGAGGATAAAACGTGTATCGAATCGTTTTTCGTTATGCATGCCGCCGTGTGGGATAGTTAAACATTAAAAATGAATCCGCGCGACGTTAATTTTACGTAGGGTAATACCGTGCATGTAACGCATTCCCGTGTAATTTTATGGAGTTCCAATTAACATTTCGCCTACGTTAACCCATGAAAACGGCGGGAGAAAATTTCCTACATACGTCTCCTGAATTTAATACGGAAGCCGCAAGCGGGGTATGCGCAATGTAAATGTAGGAAATTATATTTCATAACTGTGTACGTGTGTGCATGCGTGGGATTAACGTGTTTGCAGTTACCGCTGTGAGTTTAGCATGTAGCACGAATTGCACCGGCATTCGCCTAATTTGCATATAAATCGTGTAATAATGTTATGCAATAATAATGCGGATTCATGAAATATGACTTGTTGATCGACGTACGATAATGTGTATAAATGGCAGCATTACGGTCCGAGGCGACGACAGCAGCGAAAAACTTAATAACTTCATTGTTAATTATAACGTCACGGTTCGCGCTATCTATATGCTAAATGTATATGCTGTTTAGCGCGCCGGCAATTGTAACAGCGCGACATCCAAGCGGATTTTATGGACCGTAGTATTTTACATTATTCATAACAAGCGCATTCTACAGGCACCGAAAATCTGGCATCATTTTTCTCGGCGTTTCTTGCTGTAAAATCTCCTTTCATAAATTTTACATCCTCGCGTAGCTCACACTGAAATAATCACTCTCATACGTGGCTCCGCTTAATGTCCCGTGGCTTCTGTAATTGACCATTTTCAATTTATAATCTCGTGCACATCCGGATATGCATGTGCATATGCTATATGCGTTATAGTGTTGGTAAAGTTGATGGCATCCCGATAATATTTCATGAACATTATACAGCGCCGCGCGATACGTCGCTGCAACATTTCACCTGACTAGAGTAAACTCTCAATAAATTTGCATTGATTATATAACATAAATGTACGGGAGAAATTGGATCAATAAACTTATATATCGGATCTCTTTTAATATTTATCTAATATATATTTATGTACAAAATTTAATATGTATTTAATATGTATTTACATATGAAATGTATTTTAATATGTATTTACATATGAAAATCTTTATAATACAAACATACAATAATATGCATTACAATAATAAACAGTGCTAAACATTTAAGATATGTTAATGCCAAAAAAAAGATACATTTAGAAAAAGATAAAGATATTATATAGATATATATTTGTGCAATGTTTGTACGTAAACTATTTTTGCAAAACGCAATATTTATAAAAATTATTATATTTTTAGGGAATACAATTTATTGATTATTTTTGCGTTAACTGAGAAACAAGAAGATTACATACTAATTAATTATTACGACAATGATTATAAATTTCTATATAATTCAATACCAGACATCTTTTACGTGGATTTTAAGCGGAGACAAATCTGAAGTAAAATCCAGCCATCAGCTGAAGAATATGCAAGAGCATATTCTAGGTAACTGCTAATAGATGCTAATAGATTGCAGCTTATTAATAAGTTTTCTTTTTTTGCAAATAGTAAACGTGTAACGCAGATGATGCGAGTCCGTGATAATGGCATGAAGAGCGCGATTTCCGTATCGTTTTCGATTCGCGAGCGGAGGAAGCAACAACAGGGCGATAAACCTTTAGTGCGGCCGTTACCGCTAAAGGAGACGCGGTGGAAGGCACCGGGCCGAAGAATTCCCCCGGGTACTCGAAATCACCGCGTTAATTCCGAGGTGTCTGAGAAGTGGCTGAGCCAGGGCTGCGGCGCGCCGGCGGTGCATACGTAGGCACGTATACTCGCGCCTTGGCTGCAAGGCGCCTTGGCAAACTCGCGCGAACACCTTGGTGGGTATGCGCCAGTCCGCCAAGCACATCGGACTTGGACTTGGTGTTGGTGTTGGTGAACGGCTCAAGGATGGGTCGTAGAAACGCGGGGCTGAAGGGCTATTCTTGCCGTGAGCGTCGGGGGTGCTTGTGTCAGCGTTACCGTTTGTTCCCGTCGTCTCATGCCAGAATAGCTGTCGCGAGACACTAGCTGCTTCCAGTTTGGGCTTTGAACTGAAGGCACGACGCTTCGGCAACTTGTGGAATCATTTGTGATAAGTGTATTCGGTAACCGGAATCCCTGATTCTAAATCGTCATATTGATGTTTGACGTTCAAATGTACATACAGCATCGTCGACAAGAAACATGATGTGAACGAGATTGATTTTTCTTGTGTTTTTCAGGATAAGTATTTATGCAGAAAATGAAATAATTTGTAGAATAATATATTTAGACTGTACAAACTTGGTTTTTAATAAAATAAAAAACAGCTACGAATTACATAAATTTTAATTTAATTTATCATAACGTTATTTTCAAATGTTTCTTAACAAAAATAAACTGTCATTTTACGACAGTTGATTAAAAGTTATAGTTATAGATTCACGCCGAAAAGGAAAATATTGCATATTTTACACGCCCATTCTGTGAAATACACGCAAAACTATTAATTTATTTATGCTGCTTGAAATTAATTATATACTATTTCTCTCTTCTGACATGAAAATTTACGATTGCAATGACGGATTAAGCGCTTTAATTAATATTCGATATCTTTAATATAAAATGGAAATGAAATACAGACTATCATTTTATACACAATATAATTTTATCAAATAATTTGCTTTGACATAATCGCATTATTATAATCTAAATCACTCTATGTCAACATTTTCACAATCTATAATTTATAAATGTGATTATCTTCTCTCCCCATATATGTATTTTAGACAAGTTGAGCAATTTATTTTCCAAGGATATCCGAATGTACATATCGGATGTAGTTTAAAATTCAAGGTACATTATTACTGTCTGGCGTTTAAAGAAATTTGATTATCTTCAATATTCCTCGGCGATATTTCAATACCAAATTTTATAGCAGTTCTCCTCCTCGGTATTCGCGCAAAATTCTCGATTCCCGATGCCCCAGGGAAAACATCAGTCAGATGCGCAAAAGAAAAGAAAATATTTCCATCTAGGGCTGCGGAGGGGTGGTAGAATAATTCATGCATAGATGATCATGAGATGTGAGGGTGAACGTAGATTGATAAAAAATCTTGAAAATCAACGTGCGGCTTAATTAGCAGGATTTTATCTGCATTTAAATGTCACGATGAGAGAGGATTATTGAAGATTGATGAATTTCGTACTCTTTATTCCCTTACGCTTCAATACCCTCCAACCTCGTCAATGTTCTCTTATGCGAGATGTAGGAGCGTTATTAAAGATATTACGAGGATTAATAACGGATAACAATATGCGGAAAATACTGATTAGAATTCTTAGCAAGAAATTTTCTTAAGAACAAATTTATTAACATAAAGAATAATAGTGATCGTATTAAACTATTTAGCAAAATATGCAAATATTGAATAATGTAATATTGAATAATGTAATATACGATTTATATTCATACTTTATATTGCACAATGTAGAGAAATGTTTGAAATTTTTTGTAATATATTTATTATTGTGTGCTATAAGTTTGTTATTTTTCGTCAATATATAAGATTCTCTGGTGAAAAGCCGAACTCTATCAATCTTATTGCATTAGAGCGTCGCGGGACGATGACTCGTTGTTTTAGTTTTCAGCCAATATTTAATTTCCTCCCGGATATTCGCTTGGATCAAGCATCGGTTTAGGATTTTCCCATTATTCTGTAACGCATCAAGTGGCGTTCTATCAAATAGAAAGAAACGATATGAGGATATGCGTGAACGCGCGACGCGTAGAGAATTCGAGCACGGTTCTCGCGAATTTCCTGAGAATTGCGATGAATTTTGGATGAACAACGATGGATGCATACATAATTCGATCTCGCGTGTGGACAGGCATATACGCAGATACACGCGCAGTTTTCAAACTTCACGTATCGATTTTTGTATCATAAGCACGTTGCAGGCTTGCTATCAAAGCAATTCTGAGTTTGTTGTAATTTTACTGACTTCCCTAATGAGTTTTTATTTCCTATACTAGAATAGAAATGTTTATCTTTTGCATGGAGCTATCGTTGTCATAATTATTTATGTAAGTTTAAATCAAATTAAAGATATACATATATGTTTAGACAATTTGTAAATTAAGATCTCATATTATTTTTTATTCAATAGGCACAAAATGTTATTATGTTTGTTAATTTCAAACTTCAAAAGTATTGGTAACTTTAAAAATACGGCGACGTAAGCTGGACTATAGTCGGCTTCTTCTCCTAAATGCAACCCCACTTTTGCCACTTCATCTTCTAGTTCATCAAATTAGTAATTCCCATAAGCTCGACAAGTAATTATGTTCTTGTTTGCGAGCGTACGGCACCCAGCACGGCAGCGATTGAGAAGTTAATTACGCGACGACAAATAAGGCAGTCTTATAACTTGGGCGTAAATACAGTTACATAGCATGAATAATTCATCGCTACTGGTGCGCGATTATAGTACAGGAAATGATATATAATCACACAGCATTTATCTCGAATTGTTTCATTAGTTCCACATTGTCTCTCATTGTTACATGAGTTCTATTTCAAAATGCTATTTAGCAAAAAATCTATATATCAGTCACAATTGATACAGAGCATTCTTGCTGTTATCATAAAAATATTACGTTTTATTTTTATATTACGTATTTGTATGTCATACATTTTGCATATTATATTTGTGCGATATATTAAAAACTTTATAATAGAATGTGATTAACGATTAATACGCGTCCGATCATTACCCTACATATATGATATGTATAAAGATTATATTCATGGTACATATAGAATATTTTCGAGATGGATAAACATATTGAAAAGAATAATCACTTATCGTATTTCATTTATTAATTATTAAAGCGATACGGTTAATAAAGCATCATTATGAGCGCGATTGAAACTGTTGCTCCATTTTAGTGCATTATTTCCTATTACTATATACAGGACGGTATTGTCTGCGACATAATATTATTCTATATAATTACAGAATAATTCAATTATCGGATGCTGTATCAGTTTATGTTTCTAATGAATTGCAGAATATTTAATCCGTTGCTCGTGCGAAAATTATTAATAACTCATATAAAATTTACACAATTTGAATATTCCACGCATTGTCGTCTCTTCTCTTCTTTGCTCTTCTTCAAGATTTTTCGTTTGCGAGATCAGATTATTCATTATTTGGCGATAGGATTATACGTGCGTTCGCTTCGCCTAGACAGCACGTCGACCGATTCATCAGAGAGGCGAGGAAGAAAATGTCGATCGGGCTTTGCGCGCGACGCGGAGTCTTGCACGCGCAGCAGGACTGCATCACCATTTTTATAGCGTTTCGGCGGACATAAATGAATTTGCCTCCCCGGCGCGGGGCGGCTCGATCCCGATCTAAATATTATGCGCATAATAGAGCACCCTATAACCCGGGCGAGGCCGAGCTGAGTAACACGATAATAAATTGACTCCGTGCATCGGAACATGCGCTTCTGCATTGTACATAATCCAATCAGAGCGCAACGTGCATCGTAAACGCTACGCGTTCGTCTACGCGCTCGTCTTGTTGTTTGTATGTTGTTTTATGCACCGGAGAGCACCAATCACAGCACGCACACATGGTCCGGAGGCTTACACGACGGTCGCGAATTGCGAATCGCTTTACAAGCCAAAGATACACATTTGATCGGAAATGTTTAACCTAAAACGCTCGTTACTTCACTTCTTGAATATAAGAGTGCGGTTGGCGGTAACAAACTTCACCGATATGATGATTATAGACGATCTGGTGATAATTAATGCACATGTAAGTACCATTAGTTTTTCCGTTAGGTGTTTATGATGATATTTTTATTATGTGAATATTTAAACTATTGATTTAAAAATTAGTGTAAGGAAATTATCCGTTTAAATATATATTATTTGTAGAATGAGATTAATATGCAACTAATATTATATTGAAGATATATTGCCTAGATAATGGTCGATGTTTTGCACGGTAAATTTGATCGATGCATTATTGTAGTAGCCGCAAAAAGGATTGAATGTTTGAACTTTGTAGGCGGCATTCTTCTAAGTAAATTCTTAGAAGCTTTACGCTATATCAATAGATTCCCGTTGTATCGGGAAGGGAAAAGACGGCCCGGGATTATTGACCTGCGAGCGTTCTCATCTCGCGAGGATTCGCATTTCCGCAAGCTGCTTTTGGCAGTCCACCCTCATTTCGTGGCCCTTGTGGGACGCGTTGCAGGAACTCGGAAAAAGAAACAGCCGGCTGATGGCTTCTGCTAATTTACGGTACCATTAATCACATTCGCCACCTCCATTCTGCTGTCGCTAATTTCGCGCGGTGCGACCGCCGGCAATTTTTCATCTACCGAGACTAAGGTCACACAGCTTGGCGGGAGGCTGTATCCGGAAAGAAAGGGGTTCCTCTTAATTCCCCCGTGGAATTCGCGGCCTGCGCATATGCGCCTTTCATATTAGCTTCGGCTCAATATATATGTGTATATGTGTGTTGTGTGTGTATGTGTATATATATATATAGTATATACATATAATATATATATGTGTGTGTATATATACGTGTAGAGATGCTTATATTTAATAGAAAATCAATACTCTTCTTGATTCGCTATACTATAAGTCATGTACCATACATCGTATATTTAAAAAATATCGATATGCAGCAAGCAATGGATATTTTTGCCAAGAATATCGATATCTTGCAATATTGGTGCTTCTTATGATAATCATAGATACAATTTTCTGCGATAATAATGTAACAAAGTTTAAGACAAAAAAAATTGTATATATAGTATTACAGTATTATTTACATAATTATTAACATCTTTTCTTAATATATATACGTATAATCATTTTTACTCTATATTTTTACCTGTCGTCTTTCAATATTTATATTTTATTAAAGATTTTCAAAAATAAGGTATGCATTAAAAAACATTAATATTAATAGTAAATTATCGACAATGCAATATTTTTTAACCTTTTCATCCATCACTAATATATTGTGGATGATAATGTTATAATGTTATATTTTGACTTTACAAAAATTCAAAAAAATTTTCTATGTGAAAAGATTCTTAACGAGGTGCATGTACATACGTGCGCAATTTGTTCGAGAAACAATAGAAAACATTATTACGTAATGGACGATACCACTAATCTTTTAAACATCTAGTTAAAACAATGACGTTAGGATTAATTATAATACATGCCCCATGTTTCTTCATTGCGAAGGATCTATAAATCGCTGAAAATACGCGCGCATTAAAGAACTCCGGAAAGGACGTGTGTAATCTTGGTGTAAATTGGTCGAGGGCTATAAGTAGAACCGAAAATCGTTCTCTAGCTCTTCCATCATCCCGAAAGACGTATCGCACGTACTAATTCGACGGAAGTTGTTCGCCCGGCAAAAGGAACTTAGCGCGCCTTCTTTCTCCATCGCTCCATTTGTTAACAGCGACCGTTAAAATGACGATTATCCGTCCGGACGTAGATTGAACGATGAGTTTCCTTTTTCTGACGCTCGGATTATCGCGCGAATTGTGTCGTCACTAGGACCGTGCGAAACAGTGGCGAAATGTCAGGTTCAATTTTTCTGCAGCTGTTCTTAAGGATGCAAGTGCTAACGTCAGAACGAATTTGCGCTAATTATCCGCTCGAAGCGAGCTTTTCAGCGAAAATGCAATGCATCTCGGAACCATTCAGAAGTAGTTTAATTATTCATAATTGTCGGCATTGTTTTCTACTTTTAACATAGGTCGGACGATTTCAGGAATTTTCCCTGTCACTGAACAATCTCCAAGTGCCGTAAAATCGGATAAAAGCACGCTAGCAAATGTAACTTTGCACCATAGCAAAGAAAACTGGAAGATCGTTAAACGTACAAGAAAGTAGCTTATCAGCTTATCAGTTTCAATGTCCATGACTGTTTCATTGATTATTTCTACTTCGTCGATTATTTCCTTAGTTGGACTCTCTCTTCCGATAGTTCTAAGAGCTTCTTCATCGCAGTTATACAATTACCTCAACCAGCGCAACGTTGCTCGGTCAAACGTGATCAAGTTATTTGATTATCGATCTGCGCGCGAACACGTCTTGGGATAATCCCTAACGATTACGGGAACGCTCCCGGGCGTTCCTGAAATGATGTGCCGGTAAAAGCTTCTTATTGCGCGGCGACACAAATCTTTAGGGGCAACGAGTTTCAAAGGATCACATAAATCCATCTGACAGATTCATTCATTTTAAGAGGCCCGCAGGTCCGCAAGACGTCCTCGCAATCCATTTAGCTCACCCACTTTCCGAAATTACAAAGAACGCCGGACGCGACTTCGCGCACGTCGACAAAAAAATTGCTCGCTGACGGGAAGAAATACGTTTTACCGAAGACGATGCAATAAACATTTCCTCAAACGCGATCGATGGGCTACAGATATCTCCATAGACACTGTTGAATCTCTTCGCTTCGTAAATGTCCCGTCGCCGTTGTTCCGCGACATCCTCAGTCGACGCTACGAGATTCTCAATTGGTCTTTTTATCACTTAGCTCAGCGCATAAGACAAGCGGAGTGAGGAACGACGGGGGTGGAAAAGCGAGGAGGCGAAGTAACCAGTTTTTTGATGGAAACACATAGGTACTCTCTCGATCGTGGACGAGACTTATCGTTCTCTCTCCTTGGTCGTGAATAGAAGCGCCAGGATCCACGGATATTCAGATTCCTCGTATTAGCCAGAGAAATCAAAGGCAATTGCTGAGAAATCCGCAGCCTCAAGACTAAGTCGATTCCTTGAATAGATTTCTCCGTTCTGCTCCTTCTTCCTCTTCGCTCGATCTTACTCTTCTCGGTTTATCTCTCTCCTATCTTTCTTCGGTCCGCTTTTTCCGCTTCTGGTTGTTGCCTGTAAAGCACTCCTTCCCTTCAGCATAGCTTACAGTCGACGAATTTAGGATAACGGGGAGAAGGAAATCTCGAAGAGTGAAAGTTGCAGCAGGCGGTTGATCTTTGTTCCACCTTAATATCGTAGATCGGCTGTTTGTAGAAGTTACATTGGAAAGATCGTACGCTGATCTTTCAAACTTCTCTCAATAATTCTTCTCTTAATCCAGAAATAGTTTGCACTGATTTTACCGTTTGTAGTGAACTTTTTCTATAGACTCAGTGATGTATAATGGCTTTATAATTAAACTCTTTCAAAATAATAAATTAAAATTTTTACAAACAATCAGAAAATTGAAATTGTAATTTCGAACATCGACGTGGTTAACTGTTAATAAATATTAAAACAAAGCGTAATAATGTTTTAATATAAATATGTTGTAACAAAGAGAGTTTAAAAGTAAAATAATTAAAAGACTTTTCTTTATTTAAATATTTATAAAATATACGTAAAATACGTATAAAACTGGTGTAGAGCAAAATATTATGCTTAATATAATTATTATATTTATGATACGATATTCGAATATAAAGTTCCGATCTGCAAAACGCGTTTCCTCAGGAATCTTTTCAATTTTAAGACCGTCACATATCATTATCACACACTATCGCTATTACTCTTTATCCGCATAACAAATAATAATTATCAAAAGAAATATTTCCCTTAGTCGCACGTGTTCCTTAACTATTTCGCACCGGCATTGTTCTCGCGGGCAATTAACCTGATAATTTCGGTGTGCGCGATTCCGCAGCGCTCGGAATTTCGGTAGTTGACTATCGGAGAGATTCTCGAGTTAAATATACGGAAGCGGGTAGAAAGGGCGAGGTCGAAGGCTATCGCGATCTCGAGCATTGGCCTTTTGGGCCCAGGACTCTGGCTGGGCGACTGACAACTCTGTTTTACATGCGGAATCCTGTTAATGGGTTCAACAACGGTTAAATCTTGAATAAACTATTTAAATAACCGGGTCATCGGGTTGCATTAATTACTTCTTTGACAAGAAGGAGCACGGTCGCTTTCTTTCAAGCCTTTGATTTATTCTTCCTCTCTAATTTTCCCCATAAATCTGAGTTCTCGTTTTCTCTCTCTTTCTCTCGCCAGTACAATTGATGAGAAATTCGTAACAACTTGCGTTAGAGCCGCGACGTTTAAGCAGCTCAAAACGGCCCAGAAGCCGTGAGATAATTAATATTCGCCGGCAGCTTCGCGATGGAAAAAGCTGCATAATTTGGACTCCGCATAAAATTACCGCTGACAGCCATGTCGCGTTTGTAACGAGCCGATTAGCATTTTATTTGGGCATTTGTACGCTACACGAAAAACTCTATCGGCGATAAGTCATAATGCTTAGGAAATAATATCTTAATTCTTTTGTATAATATCTTAATTATTTTGTACAACGTTTTATTTATAGCTTTTATAATTTTAAAACGTATTTCATTATTTTTGAATTATAAATGACATATACAAATATGCATGTTACGTACATTAGAATTATACTTATATTTAACTTTATATACATATATTAACTTTATTTAATTAATTACAAATCAGTTTTAAAAATGCAAATAAATCTTTCTATTTTTATTTATGTATTTTTTATTGATTACATGATCACTTTTTTAAATAGCACTTTAGAATTGAGATGTTTCTCTCTCTCTCTGTCTGGTCTTAGTAGTATTAAATAAATATACTGCAAAACTTCCGTAAAATTTTAACGCAAAGAGTTAATTTACATGCGACGTATAAATTACCCTTAATGCAGTAACAATTTGCAACTACTTAAGAAAGTTATACGTGATTAACGAGCATTGTTCAAAAGGCAACATTGAAGGAGTTGAGAGACTAGTGACTACAGGTCACGCGACTTGACAAGGTTTCGTTTTTGAGGCAGAGCAAGAGCATCGTATAAACTGGTAAAATGTCGCATGTGCGCCATGGCGACGCGCCGTGATCATGCAACGACCGGAATCGTACTAGTTGTCACGTACAAACAAGCAGTGCAGTTCTTGACGTAAAATACGTTTTTATTCGTCACAGAGAACTGCTGGAAAACAGGGACGAGTAAGCACGGTGATGTATGCGCATGTGGCACTGACACTGTAGGATGATGCCATCGCTCTCTTCTAATTAGCTCTCACCATTTATAAAAATTAAACGAATGTGTTGCAATATAAGTTTATTTATGGCTCCTTTGCAAGTAAGATTATATAACCGAATCTAATTATATTTTTTAATGTTAAGTTGAATATTTAAATTTATATCTTTTTAGTCGACACATTTTTATATTGTTTTAAAGCCTATATAACTTCGTCGATTGCATTCTTGATTTCTGTGATTTAAAATCCCGAATTCTCAAATTGCAATTCTTGTAAATTAAAAAATTCTTGGAAAATTGTGTTCTAGAAATTCTTAGAATTAGATAGTGCAACTTCCTTGCGCTAATTATATTCTCCTTTATTACTTTATTGATTTTCGATACTTTACATTTTTATGATTCAAAATTCGGAATTTTCGAAATCACAATTCTTGGAATTTTAGAAAATTTTGAGAAATATGGGAAATCCTAGAAAAAAATTTTTCAGAAAATTTTTGGAATTTTAGATAGTGCAGCTCCTTGCTGATTATATTCTCTTGATATTATATTGTAAATCTAGCTTTTTATGTTAAAATTTCTAAACTTAAAATCATAGAAATTGCAATTCTTAAAATTTAGATTAGTTTGAAAATAAATGCGGAGGGATATATTTATTTACAAAACAAGTATTTCATAAATGCAGATTTTATTATGTTTTTAAATATCATATGTATTTTTATCAATAAATGTTGCACTTGGTAATGTAAAACCTATTCATGCGTCAAAAAATGTCCTGTTTAGATCTATTGACGACTCTCTTGTGGATGATTTAGGTATTGCTCTCTTTTATTATTTTATTTACTTATTATTTACTTTGTCTTTATTTATTCTACCCTTTTTCTTTTTAATAATTCTGTGTAATGTATTATTTATTGTAGACTTCGCTTGAAAAAGACCCGAACCAAGAGTCTTGGTCTGAAACGTCGTGAATCTTTGTTCACTTTATTTGCCAGATAGTCGAATTAATAAAGTACAATTTTTGTCTATATTTACTGGCAGACTAAACTATTAATCTTTGGTAAAAAAATGTCTTATAAAAGATAATTTCCCGACATCTTTTTAGAAAATCTTGAAAACGTCTTTTAGTAAAATCTTAAAGACAAATTTAAAAAAACATCTTTAAGGCGTCTTTTAGACACGTGTGTGGTCTGGGTATCTTATAATTTCATGTCTTCGTTATAATACGAAAAAATTAATCAAACGTTAGCTAAGAAACCTTGTCTTTAGAGGGAAGTTTATATTGGTTTTGTCATTGATCGAACTTCCTTGGACAAGAAAGAACGAGCTAAGGGGAGATTTTTGTTGGAAGTATAACGAAAAGGCGTAATGTAGTTAGGTGGTTGAATGACACAGCAGTTTCGAGCTCCTCAGACATACTTCGAGGCGCTCTCCTGCATAAGGATGCTTTCCTCAATACATCGGCGACTATGATAACTTTTCGTGAAAACATCTTGTTTTCCATTCGTTTCTCTTTCATCAGCCACGTAAGCCGAAATTCGTGAAGGTTCGGGGTTCGGTAGAATTGCGCTTTAATTAAAAAGCTCTCATGGTTACGGAGGGTGCTTCGCGTGGTTGTTGGAATCCTTCTACCGCTTGTCGATCGCTCCTCACCGGGTCTCTCCCGACTGTAATTTTGAGTCACAAAGTCACTACAAGTGCTCTTCTCAGGTGTGTCTTGTGCTAATCAGTTTGGAGATGTCGTTATTATTATTATTATTATTATTATTATTTCTGTTGCTCATTATCGTGTTTTCTTCATTAAAATTATTGAAGAGGTTTCGACAAAATTCGTATTTTCAAATAAATCTATTATTTGAAATTTATACATATTATATAAGAGTGTTATATTTTTTGTATTATAACAAATAAAAAACTTTTCATAAAATAAAGTTGATTTTACATGTTAAACATATTATAAAACGTTTCTTGCAATGACAGTGATTATTCTCATCGATAATGATTATTAGAAATTTAAATTATTTGTCAATCTTTTATCATATTTTTTACAAGAAAGGAATTATCAATTATAATTCAAGCTTACTGTCAAAAAGATATTAGAAACATCTGGATTGGTTTGTTAGATAAAACATTCGCCTACAGGATACTACGGTTCATCTCCTACCGCCGTCTTCACAATTCCCGCAATTTCGTTCACGTTTCCAGCGATCCCTTTTCAAAATCTCCTTTCAGTACTGCCTGATTTCAGTCAGTCTGAAAAATCCGTACGCCATTATCCGGCCCGAGCAAGACAGCCGCTTCAAAATCCCGTTACAAATCGCTGCACTCCATCCACGAGGATTCAATTGGCGATATTACGGGATCGCTTTGTCGTACTCGTCCACTGAGACTCTGGATTCAGTTAATAAAAAGTCGCCGGAAAGATACGGGATATTTGTCAAGAACGGAAATGAACAAAGTAATCTAACGTTACTTACAAAGAGACTTTTGATTTCTCGTGAGAACTTATTTTACTTTAATGTGATTTTCTTCTGAAGGATATTATACGCAATTCGCTTTTTAAAAAATTTATATACATATATTTTTCTAATTAATTTCTAATTAAATAATTTTTAATTAAAAATTACATGCCAATTAACTATGATTCAACTGATACACAGTATTGTTTGCATTCAATTTCATTAGTGTTGTAAACTAAATCTGCTCTTTTTTCATCTATATTACAACTAGTAGTCATATTCTAGAAAAAAGTAAAATTAAACTATGATTAGAAATTAACCAGTGATGAAATTAGCTTTTGCATTTGGATTATAATATAAATTTCGTTATTTTAAACGCTGAGTTGCTCGATTAATGATAACATGTAATAGGTGTGATGTTACGCGATAAATGAACCAATTTCCCGAGGACTTAGCCTGTCTCAATATTGGCAGTTTTAGAGACGCCTGTATCAAGGTTCGATCCTGACTATCCAGGATCACCCCGGAGTCGAGCTTCTCTGAGAGATAAGTGGTTATCGACGCTAGCAGTGGATTTTCTAGATGAAAAAATCGTCTTCACCTTATCCTAAGATGTATAAATCGCTTGCCGTGTGCTTCGGAGGCATATCGATATTTTCTTGCACTTCTTTCGATCGATAAATATATACCATAATCGCCACATGGAAGTTACTTATAACATGAATTAACGTAAGCTTCATGGGGTTATCTATTTTATGCTCAAACGTGATAAGGACAATAAATTTTATTCTGCCATTACACGCGGTACACTATCTTTGTCGACGTTCTTTCAGTCATGTCCTCTCATCACTTTAATTCAGTTTCGATTTAGTCTAATTTTCAATCATTAAACATCTGAAACCCCGTATCGAAAGATCAACTACCAAGCAAATAATGCAGTATTATTGCAAATTGGATGTTCAATTGTGCAAATTATAACGAAACCGTTTGAATTAAATGATCTACATTTTTATTATAATTTGTTAAGTACATTCGCTGCTTTGCCCCTGCACCCACGCGAGGTGGCAATTCCCCTTTCACGATACACGAAACAGGAAGTTTGCACTACAAATTTGTCCTTTCGTGAATGCGTCCGTTTTCACGCTGTGTATCATTTACGTGCTCTGTGTACACTTGTGCTCTATGTACGTTCACATGGGAAATTCGCATGAGTGTGTCGCGCGTATGTAGCCGAAAGCGCCAGTGTGGCCGAATTAGACTGCTTGTTCATTGACAGGCTCATCCGCACTTCCGGTAACTCTCGCTCCTACTAATTAATGCTTATGTGTACTCGCATTTGAGAGCCGTCATCACAAGATCGATAATTCGGCTAATTTGCTGATTATACGAACTAACTTTGATATTGGCGCCAGCCCGTTAATTTTCATGGCGTACAAAGTTTGTTGGAAAAAAAGTTATCTACAGAGGAAATTAAATTTTAAAATGTAACGCTGCTATTTTTTAAACGTAATAGACACCGACAAATTTTAATAAATTAATTAGCTATAGAAAAAATAATAACTCTCGATAAATGTGAATGAAAAATATTAAATGTTAAATAATTGAATCGTAGTAATATGTATTTTGTAAAAATAATAAAATTAACTTTCTGCGTCGATAGAGATGTATCCTCAATTATCCTTAAAATAAATTATTTCAAATTATCTTCATATCATCATTAATAATAAATTCATTAATTTATCATTATCATAGTTCATCATTAGTAATAAATTTAGAAATTATAAGTATTTATTTATCTATACACTCTAGTCTATTTATCAATATACTCTGATTTCAAATATAACTCTAATTTCAATTGTGGAACAAATAAATCCTTATAATAATTCCCGATTGCAATCTGCGCTTGCCACATTTTATTTCGCAATCGTTTTATGCCAGAAACGAGTGTCTATGAACAAAAAATGAGCTTTTATTCGAAAAATGGCAAATGCATATAAAGCGTGTCCTGGAGTGCTCTTTTTCCTAAATCGTTTCTTTCTCCCCGAACGATTTTGTCCCGCGAAATGACATAAGGAACATACTTCGGCATCCTTTCCAGCGGCTGCACCCTCCGCATCTGCCTTGTATCGTGGCGATCTCTTTGATGTTCCCCAGGCACATGCGGGTATCCGCCGGCTTGGGAATAAACGAAAATTGTTAGAAGGGGTGCAGGACGAGAGCTCGTTCTCCGTCCCCGCGGATATACAGACGTACCATTAAAGATTTCCATTTCGTTGTCAGTTTATCGTTGTCTCGTCGATGTAATGGTGCTATAATAGCACGCCAGCATTCGACGAGCATTGCATATTGGATTGGTATCGCATTGTATTATTATACGCGTGCACAGTTTGATGCACGTGCATGTCGTTAGCGTGACTAGTCGGACGTATGCGAGAGCTGACTGTATCCCGGAAATGTCAGTGCCGTCCTTAAAACATAATAATTAATTAGCAAACCGAGCACGCGCCACGCGAATCTATCGGCGTAGCGAAACTGCAGTTGATATACCGCATCAGCAAGTTTCGTGGAACGTTATTATATCTGCGCGCGAGGATAATTATTCATGTTGATGGAACATCGTGCCCTTCGTGCCTGGCGGAAGTTACTGCAAATCCGCGCCGCTTTCGAGTGCGAGCGCGCAGATTGAAAATCTCCGCGGAAAATTGGCCTTAATAAAATACCCTTTATTAATGCAACCTATAAGTCGTAAAAGAAGGATTCATACACACGGGGGCGGAAGGGTGCGATTTCATCTCGATGCGAGACTGGACGCGCTCAATAAATGTTGGTCGTATCTTCTTGTTTCTCGTACGCGCGCGCTACTCACGAGCGCGCTATTAACTGCGTTATGTGAAATAAATTAGATTTCGAGTGCCGCGGATAAACTGCCATTCCTGTCGCGGCAGCGGAATTTATGGCCGCGAGCCTTAAAGGTGCCACGCTCTACGTTATTAATGACTGGTTTGTGTTTAATGCGCGGCAGTCGCGCTCCCGCACGTACTCTTTATAGTACGACCGTATCGATGGAAGATGAAAATACTATTGGCCGGCCATTGATCTTGTTGGCAGCTTTGATGCGAAACTAGAATGCGTGACCTTTCGCGTCGCGCTGATTTTTTTTGACGTGAATAATTTGCCTTCGCGCGCGCGTAGAAGGATGCTTGTTGAAAGAGCATCCGTCTGCATATCTGCCATTTTATTAGAATTTTAAAACACTATCATTGAATATCGATAAATTGTTACCTAAATTCGACAAGCAAAATGAACCGTTTTCCACTTATAAAAATAAATCGTTCTTAATAAACGAATTTTTAAGGGGAATCTTCAAAACTGAGATTATTTTATATTATCATTTTCATGATAAATAATTTAGAAAATAAAGTTAATTATATACCAAGATTTTTTCCCTATGATACTTATTTAAAGTTTTGTATGTCCAATCGAACATATCTATCGTACAACTATCGATTTCGCCGTTAAATACATCATCAGTGCAAGTCGTCTGGAATAAAACAGCAGCTCAGACATCCTAATTAGAGTCGCGAATTCTCAATCGTGAACAACTCTCACGTGTGCCAGACGCGGTAGATATCGGTACTCTGGCGAGAATTAAAACCCGCGGCGTACTAATTAACGTAGATCGGAGGTAATTACCGATGCTGAGAGAAGCCAAGTATCATTCTTGGCGTTCCGCGTCTCGAGTGCTTCGCGAAAATAGCGCGTTGGAAATCAACCAACCGTATCCCTACGCATACGTTGATTTGGTATCCGCCCCGCGTGCTCCTGATTGTCTTACGTTTAACATTGCAGACATGTACAAGTGAAAACGCCGGAAAAGTCTGACGCAAAAGAGTAATTCCGGAAAAAATAACTGGAAAATAGAAATGCCAAATTGTTGGTACAGAGTAGCTCACATAAAGACGTATACACGTAAGTCACCCTTTGATATCAAATATTCCGCTTCCGTGAAACCCGGATATTATTATTTTACATTTGGTCGTACCTCGGCGGCAGTCTCGTCACGTGATATACATCGAGAAAAATCTGATAGGGCGAATAAAATAGAATAAGATGCGGTGTACCGCATGGATATCCCGCGGCTAGATTTCGCTGCAGAAAGTAGCGACGCAAGAAGTTAGCATACACTCTATAAACGTGTACGGTGCTGGATATGAGAAAGGAAATAAGAATGAACTACGGGGCGTCTCATCCTAAAAATCGGATTGCGGTGAGAAGAGTATTTTCTGGAATTCCAAACTTCAAGCTCCTAAAGAAGATACGAATTTCGCGTTAATTTCTCGTACGAGTTTAGCGCTGATTGTGAGAATGTGCATACCGATTACTTCCGTTGAGAAAGACTGGCGTGTAGCGTTATCATCTAGAGCTCTATTAATCTAGATCTCTGCAACCGTGGCGTGCGGACGTATCGCAATAATGATACGAAGCATAGAGTTTCCCGTTATCCGTCGTAGCGCGACGACCTTACGTTTCTATCACGATATTAATGGGATGTTGTTTCTGTCAGAAACGAGAAACTATGTGACGGAACGCCGTAAGTAAATATAATCCTCGCTCATGATTCAACGCATGTGGAATTTCGTTTTGGATGCGCAGAGAGATACATATATCCCGGATGTATGATGAGCCGCAGCGTACATGATTGATATTTCAAGTGTCAAGTTCGCTACGTACGTATTCTCTGTTGCGTGATTAGAGCTTTGTATTTACTACGATAAAAGCCCTTTATTTTCGCTATAAAGCGACATGAGA